>JBAIZZ010000340.1:1615952-1681067 GCA_037355905.1 Heliconius aoede | reverse complement strand
AAAAAAAAAAAAAACAAAGTATAATCCAGGTAATTGCGTTCCTATAAAAAATCTAAAACTAAATTTATGTAGAACCTTAATGGTAACTTGAAATATCGTCCTTCATTTAAGCGGTTTTTTTTTCTTTCTGATATTTTGCCTCTAGCAGAGGTTAAAAAAGTATGGATTAAAATATTATTACTATAATATTCTCATTAACATATTCTGATTATATAAAGTTTGACTTGTGTTCAGCATTGTTTTAAAATAAGCGAAGTCAACATTTTATTTTATAATGTTGTATATGGATTAAAAAGTTATAATTAATGTCGTCGTAAGCCAGCGCCATTGCGTCACATTGTAAACACGATGGTTTTGATTCGATCCCCATTTAGGATAATGAATTATTTCCATATCTTCGCACTTCCTCATACACAAAACGCGGTGTCTCAAAAATTAGAAGAAAATGAATTCAAGTACTTAATGATTAGGCTTCACAGGATACACTCGCTATCCCCGTTACAAATACTAAAATACGACGTCCATTAGCAAACACATGTGAAACTGTTTCGCTTTTTCAAACAAACGTATATTACAATTAAAACGTACACGAAGTTTAGTGTACTCAATACATATCCAGAAATTGGTTAAAAACTTGCAAACAAAGCTCGTTTTTCTGCGTTCCGCTGTAAAAGTCACATATTGATTTAGAATCCAAATAAATTCCCTCGCTGCGACCAGCTTCCGGTTCGTTTTCCCTAATGACTGCAGTTCTGTTGACGAAGTTAGATCAGCGCTGTTACAACCGACGTGGGGATGGTGAACCTTTTAATAATCGTGTTATTTTATTAAAGTTTACATATTGCTTATATGCTTGTCTTAGAAAAAGGTAGAGACGGCGCGATATCTACTGACATGAGCATGAGAAAAAATATCCAAATACAATAAAATTGAAGTACATTATATTATTACTAGCCTTTACATGTGGCTTCGCTGAACTAAGTATTACGCTGAAATAAGTATTGTTAATATAATGTTACTTAATAAACTTTACTAATTTCAACGAGTATTTTCTGAGTTTGATGCGTTCAAAGAAACAAACTCTTCAACTTTGTAATGTAATTTTATAAAAATCCTCCAGAATTACCACTACTTTACCTTCACTAGGTTCCTCTTATTATTTGATTTAAAAAATGAGTTATTAGTAAATGAAGTGAATGAATTGTTATATAATAATCGTAAAACAATGTACTTTAAACTATACAAAAGGTTGTTAACTTCTGACTACAGTTCGTCGTTAAACAGGTCACTATTCGAAGCAACGTGAGCCGGCGAAATTGAATTGTTTCATATTTTCACTTACTCACCTCACCCCACGCTGCTTGTTGGCGGAACACTTGTGAAGGCTTTCTATGCTAATGTATTATATACTTACAGGTTTACTAAATTGTCTAAATAGATGATTAAACTTGTGAATATTATAGGATCTTATCGAAGGATATTATCAAATTATTCTTATTGAAGATTGTAGATACAAATATTCAATTCTTTTCAGTCAAGAACAAAATTAGATTATGTAATATAAATAACTACTAAATACTCCGAGCTAAATACATTTGTATTTATAAAACTTTCAGATTTTATAAAAAAAAGGGAGTAATTACGACAGCACTAGTTTCTAGGTACCTGCTCTTACGGGACTCGAAAAGAAGATACAGGCACTCATTGCAATTATTCAAATTCATCAGATACGTAATTAGTTATTCCGTCCATTTCCTGGTTATATTCTTCAGTAGAACATCAACTTAGGTAATATTTATTGTTTAATTTGCTGTCATAAAAAGACGACGCTCGTCCGCTGAATATAGAACTTTAGAGCGCGCCCTTTAAACATATACTCAAATACTTAAATTTAAATTATTAAAATTAAATTATTGTCACTTCGTCGCCCACCACCACAAGCGCAGTGACGCGATAATTTGGCAGAAAGTGACAAACAGAGGCTTATAACTAGGCCCTCCTTCTAACTCTGTAACATTCTGTAATACGCGGGATACAGCGTGAAGCTGCTTTGTTATGTAATATAATAAAGTTGGATACGAAATGCACTTTTTAATTGCATTTGTCAATATTTTTAATTGTTTGTGCGATTGTTATATTTTTTTATCTATACGTTTTGTTTGTACATCGTATTTGTCTATTGTTTCAATGCGATCGGCTGAGGGGATTTAGTTTTTGTATAAAATCAAACGATTCCAGCAAATTTTATGTTGAAATTGCTTGTTTTAGATGCTTTCATGTAAAACAAATGTATGTATAACTATTGTGGTGTGGTGGTGGGACTGTGGATTCAAATCTAGAAAAAATGGTTTATGCTTTTTCTGGACACTCCGTTCCATTTTTCACCTGAAGTCAATAAATAATAACTCTAAGCTAAAACAAACACATACAATTTTACACGCTTTTGTGCCCCTCTTTCCGCCGTATCTTGCTGCATTTGCGTGTTCAGTGGTGGAACTCAACGCCACTTGTCACGTCGTTAACATGGCGAGAAAATGAATATATAAAATATTTAATTTCCTTAGATATCGAACTCGCAACTTACTTTCGTTGGGCTTACATTTGCACGCTTGTACCTCTGTGCCATGACTGACATTGTTAAAATTTTCACTTGATAAATATAAAAAACATAATTATGGCGGTCGTTCAACTATCCACAATGAAAGGACGCTAACGAATTAATGCGGCAACGCCAGAAATACTCTTTATTAAATGAATCTTTATGTAAGTTTTTTTCATAATAATTACCTTCCGAAATGAATGAAAATATAATATTTTATAACTTATCACTGGCAGTGCCCGTAGCATCATGTTTTATCCCGCATAGCAGGCAAAGAGAATATCTTCAAGAAGTCATTGGAAACATTGTGTATTGAGTGGCGGAACCCAACACCGCTTTGACATGTCTCCCCTAAAATGGGTAAATCTTGTTCATCGACTCAAATAGAATATATTATGATAGATATCGTATATGTACTAACTAGAGTTGTAACTTTCGGGCTTAAACTTAGGTACTTGCAAATGAGCGACGCTGGTTAGACGAAAACTTGGAATATTATCAATTTTGCTTGATATTATATGGCCAGCCAATAGTTCATTGAGCATTCAGTAACGTTGGGTAACTATTAGTATTTCAATAGGTCGGTGGGTGGTGGTCCTAATATAAATATTAATAGAAGATTTGTAAAAATAACTAGAAAATATGATAATGAGGAATGTTATAATAGGCTATAGCATATTATAACATTCCTTAATAAATAGACTATTAACATAATATATATGACAAAAGAAGAAGTACTCGATTATATCCGTTAGGCCCTGGCTAAGTGTCTTACATTATTATTTTTTTATATTATATTTATAATATTAGTACGACTACAATGGTACTGTAGAGTGCCACTAGAAATAAAAACTGTAACAACGAAGTTCTAAAACTTAGAAACTCTTACTTTAAAAATGTTTTTTTGTACAAATATTAAACATCTATAACATGCTAATATATTACTTAGAACAGATTTATTTTCTGTTTCACGTTGTATCCACCACTCGGGCTCGTCACTATCAAAAGCTTAGCTTCAGCAGCAGATTTCCGCGCTATCATAGCAAATATAGCAAAATAGGCTAAAATATATAATACGTACGTGAGGTCAGTCGTGACAAAGAGGCACCGGCGTGTTATGAAAATAATATGTTGTAAACGTGATAGGTTGTGGGTTCGATACCAACTTGAGGAAATTAAATATATTATTTATTATTTAAGTTTCTTCGCTCTGGTATCAAAACAAAGCGCGGATTTAAGTTCACATTGCAATTGCAATATATAAAAATTCTATTTCTACACCAAAAATTACATATACAATAAAAAAAAATCAGACGCTTAAATACGTAAAACATCAACCAAATGCTCATACGTTTTAGGTAAATCTTTGAGGCGTACTTTCACAACATGTTGTGGTTAAAATACTGGGACGAAATTTTTTAAAATTTGTCCTCACCTGAGCGATAAATCATCAAACTAATGTTTCTTTTTCTAGATACAGGGCTAAATCCTGAAATGCCTATCGACGGCACGGCATCGACATGCCAACAGATAAATGCCTGGCAAATTTCGCCTCGCTTGGTAATTTTACGGTAGACTATCAAAATTTGTGGAAATATATCGTACAATATACAGAAATACTACAGTGTTGACTGTGAATACAAGGTTTAAACATTCTTTTCGGATCGTTAAGAAAAATGTTTATATTTTCTATCTTTTTTATCTTTTTTATCTTTTGTTCTCAATTGTCTAATAAACTAAAAAAAGGAAATTTCTATATGAATAAGACATTATGTCACAACAGGAAATGAACGATAAAATTTCTCGTTTATTCGAGAGTATATAACGGAGGTTGTAAAGAAATTAAGAGCCCGCATGAAGCTCGGCGGTATAATTAAATCATGTATCTCTTATACTTTTGCTATCTGACGTAATATATAAGGTATATAATATATTTAATTTGGAAAATTGACGAAGGTCGACATTTACAAAGCATTTTAAGAAGATTTTTTCAATTCGAACCAGAAGTTCCTGAGATAAGCGCGTTCAACTAAACAAACTTTTCTTTTATAATATTAGTTTAGATTGAACGACATTCATTGTGAAGTGGGACTGCTCTAGATTATATGCCGTAACATTACTTTTACCTGCAACTATGGCATACAGTTCGATCGTTATTCAGGGAATAATTATTAAAAGAAAACATCTGTTTTCTTTTAATAATTATTCAATGGTGCGTGGTGGCCGGAGTGTGCAGTCTGCTAACCATACCATATTATTAAAATAAATAAAAAGACTTTCAAATAAATATTATTTTAAATATTAAATAACAACACAGGTTAACGAATCCAGGATTTAATATGAATAATAAACAGTTTATTTGTGTGGAGTAATCCTCGCGTAAAACGTCTATTGAGTTTTCGCAACAACCATTATTCTCCTTCTCATTTCAGTTTAAAATGTTTCAAAGATAAATTTTTCTCATTCATCACAATCAACGCCAACGCAAAGTAGAAGTAAGAATCATAAAAATATAAAGCAAAAATAGACCCTCGTACCATTAAAGGGGTGCTGTTACAGGGTCGAATTAATTAGAGAACAGAGGTGTAAATGCTGTAGCTATTTCTGATTATAGTAAAAAAATATGTGTTTCTTTTGAATATCTCTCAGGGTTATAAATTGATGATCGGTTGTGGGTTCGACCCCCATTCAAGGCAGTGAAACATTTATTTACATTTATATCTCTTCGCTCTGGTGTCGAAGCAAAGCGGTGCATTGAGTTCTGCCACTCAACACGCAATGCTTCCAGAATTAAACGCTTCCTAAACGCTACATCTTTATTTTTGTAAATATAATCTGTATACTTATAATTATTAAATAGTTAACATTGCTATAATGTTTATAACACAAAGAAATTTTAATTTTTTATGTTAGAAGGTTAAATAGTAAATATATAGAGACTAAATAATAACGACTAGTATTATACAAGACGTCCCAGCGTCTAACGACGGTTATGGATTCGATTCCGCCACTCGAGCAGGGTCTCGAATATTAGGCGAAAACATTAAACAATGTATGTACACTAGGTTCTCTCTGTCTTTCCTGTTATATACGGTATACTGCGTGTAAATAAAACAAATAATTATATACATATTAAACAGAATGTAATAGGACTGAACAAAAAAAATCGTTAACAAAATTCTTCACAACTCTTATTGACGTATAAAAGGGCCTTTAACGCTATTTACTGAACAAATAAATTCAATTGGATTCGCCGAGGGCCTCGTCTGCACCGAGATCTAAATCTATACAAATTGATGCGATATTTCAACTTTGGAGTAGTAGAGACAAAGAAGTATGTTGGTACTTTACGATCAATGCGTATAGATATTTCAGGTGTTTTAGAAGCTTTTGATTCTATCAAGGTGTTTAGTTGCTCGTGTAAGACTGTAAACGCAACGGCTGTGGGTTCAATTCCAACTCGGATGAATGAAAAATTTAATATTTTCATTTCGTCGCTTTGGTAACGGGAGCGCGGCGTTGATATCCCTCACTTCACACCCAAAGGGGAATTGAAGTATCTAAATGTTTTCTAAGTGCAGTTAAAGACAGTTAATATAAAAAAAATGGGACGTGAAAGAGATAAACGTAGTGTTTTAACATTAAGTTCCCTCTGCATACACTGCTGCTTGCAGGATACAACTTTTGTTAAATTAACACCGTTGTGGCAAAGTTGTTGTGTTGGCCTGGGCCTTATAGGATTCCAATTACTGCTTCTTCTCCCATGGCGGGATAGGCTGACGGAAGCTAGTGTTAAGACACTCCATTCTCCTCTTTCATACTTCATTTTTTTATATATATTTGTTGAAAATCTATGTAACAATATAATAGATTTATATACAAAAATCAAGTAATCTTCTTAAGCCATTAGTAACATTTGTAATCTGAGCTGGGTGTTTTCTATGGGTAAATTGTCCAAGGGCAGCACGGTAGCAAACTACCCCTTTGTTAAATGAACACAGACTTCAACGGTATCGCACATTGTATAACGGGTGAAGGAAACTTTTAGTTTCTATGGATTCTTTTCAATTAACTGATAGATAACTAATGAGGTATACGAGTATTTTTTACAAAATATAGTACACTATACTCAACTTATAAGATACACATTGAGTTAAAGTACTTGAAATATTGTACTAAAAGGGTACTTCATTTAAAAAATAGAGGATATTTATGACGCAGGGGTACAAGCGTGCGACTGTAGATACGACAGGTTGTGGGTTCGATTATCGTCCTCCATTCCTCGCTCTGGTAACGAGACAATGCGCGTGTTGAGCTTCGATATTTTTTATTTGGTCTGGTTTTAATTTTAATCCAAAACGATTATTTGCATCTAGTGGGTTTGTATCACAGTATTACGCACCATAATATTATAAAACAAATTAAATACGTAGAACAGTACTTGTAATAGAAGTAGTAAATATTAACTGCAAAGTTTAAATAATCACACGATAACTAACCCAGCGTCGATAGCAGGTTGTCCAAACAAGCTATAATCGGTCAACTCCAGCTTAGTTCAGCGTTAGTTAACCAACGGAACACCAGTTCCAAACTTTGTATTCAATTCAAAAACAAATGTGTACAGATGTATTATATTAATATTTTTTTATTTAGCTTCTCACTTTGTCCCTTATAACGCTATATAAGTTCTCTCTCTCAGCGCGTCCTTTCTCTCTCTCTCTCTCTGATGAAAGAAAGAGACACTCCGCTGTCTGCCAAAATTTTGAAATATTGTGTTGAGTCGTGGAATTCAAATTTGCGTTTTGTCTTGTTACCAATATAGTGACATATAACTAAGGATTAGGGACTGTGAAAACCAAACCCTTAAGCCACGCGTTTACAGTCCTACGCTGTTTCACAACAGCCTCATAGTAACAGATGTTCATATGTAATATATTGATTCTATATATCATATTACGTTTCGTATGAGCATTTTGTTTTATTAAATTTTCTAAATGAAATTGTTGCAGAGTGCGTAAGTTTCTTATGCTAAATAATGTATGAAATATATGAAATCACGAGAAATATCGAGATCTTATCTAAAGTTAGTATTCAACAATAAGTGTCGAAATTAAGACTATCGTGGCGCAGTGGTACAGCATCTGTAAGTGCAACGATTGCTGATTAGATCCCGCAATTTTTTCTTCTGAAGTAAACGCACTGGGTTGAGTTCCGCCATTCAACAAGAAGTGTCTTGAAAATTCTGCAGAAATTGGAAACGGAGCGTATTACACTTAACGTACGTAGGTGTACATTAATTTTCCTCTGCCTCGAAAACCCTGCTGCCATAGTGAAGCCGACCGTCCTATCGTTGTCTAAAATTCCGTCCTGTATTTCAGACACTGATAGGAATAACCAACAGGTTGTATTGTTATTGTTGATTACGGAGATGTATGGGAACATACCTTTGAGCTAAAGTCTTGTAGTAGGTTTTTTTTAAGTTCACACTTTATAGCAAAGTATTCAGAGATAACACTATGTGTGTTAAGATACTTCGCTCTCTATTTTCTTCCGGAATCCGAGGACTGGATTATTTTCAGACCAATTAAAACAAAATTATTTACATATAAATATTCCCCCGTAAAGGATTTGAACCCACGAGCAACGCCTGCAGTTAGGCCCGTCAGAATTGCGTTCACATTAAACATTTAATATTTATAATATAAAATATGTAAATCTAACTAAGAGCTGACATTAAAAATAAAAAAATTAAAGCTTCCAACACCATTTGTAGGACCTTCATTCACGAATAAAATAAAGAATTTCTCTTTATGTTTATAGAATAAAGAGTTTTTTCCGTTTTTGCGTACAATTTCGTTGAATTAAATAATTAAGCCCCACTGTCGTAGGTCTCGTTTATACAATCCGTGTTAAGTTAATTAATGAGAAGTATTACATTCGTTTAGGCTTGTTAATGTTTTTCCTTGTACAGACTTCACGTCTTTAGATATTTGGGCTGTTTCCGAGAGACGCGGGTACAAATTCCGGTATGTAAACATTTGTTTAACTTTAAAATAAAAAAAAAAAACTATTCTGTATATATGGAATAACACTTAAAAAATGTTTAAAGTATAACAAAAACAACCGTTAAATGCGAGTCGGACTCGTCCACTGAGGTTTCCGTTTCTATTTCAGGATTGCAGGTCAACGGGAACTACAATTTATAAAAGTTTACCAACTTAAGTTTGCGGGCAAATATTATCAAATCAACTAAAAATATAAATTTATTATTATTGAAACATCCGATTTTCGTACGGATCCTCTGTGGGCGAACTCCGGTCCGGCTTTTTTCCTTTCGAAGTACGTCACCCTAAATACATTACAATTCACAGTTATTTATAGCTTCAAGCATTACTGCATAATTTTAGTTACCCCATTTAAAACTTCACGTCCCATTTTGATCAGGAATCGAAAGTGCAACCATGGCGTTTTCTTTCAGACTTTCTCGCTGCCCCTAATTTTAAAAATCGAACCTATTTAATATTAAAAGCCTTAGATAACTACAATATCGTGCAACTACAAGTTACGCTATAATTCTTTCTTTATTACTGGAGAACTCCTTACCGATTGTGACCGAACTATATCAATTTGGTGGTTATTTATTTTAGTGCGGCAAAGTTTTGTAATAAAGCGTAGCGTCTTGTAACGTTCGAGAGGTTCGAGAGGCTCGAGAGGTTCGTGATTAGAATGTTTGCTCTATAGTATTAGACGGAACTTGCCTTGTATATTTATGTGTAAATGTAAATAGAACACTTATAGTGAAGTTCAAAGTGTGTCAGATTTGGACTGACTTTTTTTTCACGCTGTATCCCGCAAGTAGCAGGGTTAGCAGAGCACGCTTAGTGCTAAGACTCTCCCCGCTTTCTGCCGAATTCTGGAAACATTGCATATTGAGTGGCGAAACTCAACGCCTACCTCGTTACCAGAGTGCCCCTGGGCCACGACTGGCCTCAATTCTGTAGGTTTCTATATTTATTTCTCTATATAAAATTTAATAGATTTTAAATGAATTTCATGTTGTATAATCTATTTTATTTTGCGAAAACTTATTCATAAAAATTTAAAATTGCATAAAAAATATTATTTTTACTGGAAATATTTAAACTCAATAAGTAGTTTTTGAGATAAGTACGTTCAACCAAACAATACCTACAATTTGTAGCAACTACAAGTACATTATTTTTCCGTATCACGCTGTACACAGCAGGGTAGGCAGAGGGAATCTAGTATTAAGATACTCAGTTCTCCATTTGCTACCGAATTCTGGAGGCATTGCGTGGTGAGTGGCTGGAACGAAGACATGGAAATATTAAATATTTTATTCCCTCAATTTGGAATCGAATCCATAACCTGTCGCGTGTCGCGTATAGATATACCTAAATGTACATACTATTTATTTATTTATTTTTATGTAGGCTTTAACTCTGGTCGTTAAGATATCAGTATTTATTAGACCAGTAATAAAAGTAAGAACATGAAGACGGCGAGGGCTAACGAGTATCATTCTTAATTCACTTATTATGTTATTTTACTTAAGCAGCGTCTAGACACTCGTCTAAGGGTGGGTTTTTGATACGATTCCACGACTGCAATATTTCTTGTTATATTTATATATTCACTAACTTTCACCTGCGACTTCGTACTAGCTTATTTGAATATGACAAATGACTCATATTAAATGCCCGAGATAATTCTGAATCAGTGATCAGATACCCTCAGTTACATTTAAACTTTTAGCGCGATAAAAAAATTATGGCTTATACAATCAAAATTAAAACATCTTCACGCTGTATCCCGTACACAGCAGGGTAGTCAGGGGGAACCTAGTGTTAAGATTCCCCATTTTCTACCGAATTCTGGAGGCATTGCATGTAGAGTGGTGGAGTTCACCGTAGCGCTTGCCTCCTTACCAAAGTGAAGAAATGAGAATTTTAAATATTTCATTTACTCGAATGGAAATCGAACATACAACCTGTGCGTTTACAGTCAGGTGCGCCCCTGCGCCATGACTGGGCTCAAATTAATAGTTTCATATAAGTACTCAAATTTAATGCACAAACGTCGTGTTTAAATATTAAGAAAAAGATAAATTTTATATGAGCCTGCGTCTGCAAGTCTAGACATTGTTTAAGCAGCGTCACACTAAACGCAGGAAGCTTGAGTCATGACATCCGGTAGTAAGTGAATAAATATCATAACAATTTATTTACACACACTACCTACTGGCACAATTGCGGTGCCTTTGGCTGAGAGTGAGTGTTATAGGTTCAATATTTGTAATGTTTCTAAATTAATATAGAAGAAAAACATAGTTTTAAAACTAAGTGACTTTTGACGACTCAGCTAAATGTTAGCAACTTTATCACGGTCCTCACCACCTGGACACGTGGACACGCAGCACTCCTCTACAGAGCGATTGTTTAGGATCTGGCCACGCACGCCACACAAAGTAATTTAATCAAAATAATATTTTGAAGGGATATGACCTTAAACCGTTGTGTTTACAGATGTTGGCACTGCGTTATTTTGGGCTCCAATCTATCCGATGTAACATAAGAATCTCAAAAATCCATTAATAATTAGATAAGCAATTAATGTAGGTACATATTTTTGTTACATAAACATACATACAATCTAATAATCTTATTTCTTTTGATATCGTTTAAAAGTTAATTGAAAACTATGCATGCGCTTTAAAAAGAAAACGCGTCTAAAAGTCTAGACGGTTGTTAAACAAAACAACGTAGGGAAGTGACCACTGCCCCTCACTGCAGCTGCCCTGCAGCCAACCTGACGCATAGCCGTCATGCAATGTGACTGGAGATTTATTATTTTCAATATTTTTAAAGTGTGTTTGTACACTTTAGATTTTTTTTTAAAAAAAACGTATATAAATTTAATACTAATGAGATTTTCGCCTGTGCTTTAACGCATTTTTGTAAATAATATGACAGTAGAAATATTATTTTCAATTGTCTAGGGTATTAGTTTTTTTTAGGAAGATTCTTTTTTTCCCGTTAAGTTAAATTTTTCTTCCATCGACAATTAAACCAGCAGTGACGTCATAATTGTTAAAATCTAGTTGTTTCATTATTGACGTGGTAACATAAAATAACGTTAGCATAATAAGCAGGAGCGCGGCCTTGAGTACCACCACTTGACACGCACTGCCTCAAAAATTGGGAAGAAGGGGAATGAAGAGTCTTTATCTTACAGAATACAGCGTGAAACTCGAAATAAAGCAACGTTATGTAAACGTTATAGTATTTTCGTCATATGAAAAAGTCAATATTAACAAATAGAAACAGAAGCCGATAATTACTGCTTCCACCTTCACTGGGGGAATAGTTAACTATTATGTTCTAATGCCAAACGTTTTTTTATTGTTCTCTCACCATATCACTATTTTAAAATAATAAGTAAAAAAACAGATACCGTCTGTTAGGCTTGAAAAGCCTGTGATACGTTACCGTTACCAAATTATTAAAAAATGTATTTCTTTAATATGAGTACTTGTTAATATAAAATAAGCATAATATATCCAGAAAGAGCTTACTCTAAGTTATCAAGACACTACTACATCCACTCACCTCCCGAAGTTCGAGACTCCGTATGTGACTGCGTGTCAAATAGAGAAATTCAACGCCGTTCCCAAAACGAAGAATTCTTATAAATTTTAAACAAGTGTGTCAATAAAGTTGCATTTTGTACGGAGTCGGGAACTTCTTCTAATTAGTTTGTATATATTATATAGCGTTCGCCTTTATGAAGATGACAAGAATTTTGTCAGTTAGTCAGTCTGTTATTTATTGTCGTAATATAATATAATATGTAGCTATATATAAACGGCGTTGAGTTCCATCACTTACCACGCGATGCCTTAAGAATTCGGTCGAAAGTGGGGGACGCAAGTAACTGAATGGGAACGGTGTCTTAACACCAGGATGTGTGAAACTGAAAAAAAACTATGGTAAAATAAAAGTGGAGTTTTTATTTCATATATGTAAACGGTTCTATCTTTAATCAGGGTTTTATTATTTAAAATATTTAAATTACTCGCTTTTTTTCCGCCACTCAGAGGACATAATGAAATGATTGTGATATGAATTCTCTTCACTTACACTGCTATTCGGGGAAAACGAGATCCTAAAAATAAAAACAATAGTTCGTAGAAAAAGACGAAGTCGGGAATGGATTACTAGTTTACTTAGTCCATCTGCTTGATAGATGCTGCGTAGATGACGTTTTTTACGCTATGTTCACTCTATTTCTCGTAGCCAGAGGGGACCTAATATTAAGACAAGACATTGCGTGTTGAGTGGCTCAATGCCGCGCTTTGCTTTATTACCAAAGGAGAACAAAATTAAAATAATAGTTTCCCCCTTGTGAGATTCGAACCCACGCACTGACTGCCGCGCCACAACAGCGTAAACTAATAGTTAGTTATAATTTAGCCCAATCAATATTTTGTTTAACATTTACCAACTACAAAATTTCAAGCTCCACCTCGAACTTTAATAGGATTTGCCGCTTGTTACTATTTACAGTTACAGAACGTCTGAGTGCTTTATTTTTGAAAGTTTCTTCTGCTTGAAATTGTGCTAAATATTTATACGAAATGTATTGATAGTGGAAATTTTACTTTAAAAAGTGTTCATTTAAAATAAACTTGGACTTACACAAATATAATTATATAATTCGAAAAGTATTTAAGATTTTTCCATATTATATTTACTGTTGTAATGTTTATTAACAGTATTGACTGCGTTTGATGGTTCTGTGTTCGATCCTAACTAAGGTTCCTTTATTTAATATATGTCTTCAGTTCGAATGCAATGAAACACAACAGGAAAGAAATGGTTTGACTTTTTGTCCACTATATTCCGCTAAGCGAGTGAAAGTGTAAAGTTGCATTTAAGTATACAATTTTACAGTATAAATATTTCATAAAAATGTTACCTAACCTTTCTATTGGATAACTTGAGTTATTTAAAACTCAAATTTTACTACGCAAAAACTAGTATATTTCTCTGCACATATTCAGCGAAGATATGGAAGATGTGGAAAACATAAATAAAAGCTGCAAAAACACACTACATAAAACACCATTTCCAAGCTATAGAGAAATAGCTAAAAAATCCTCGTAAGGTAGAATGTTAATTCTATTTCAGTTACTTCAGGAACGTGCCAAGTGGGTGAACAAACACTATCGGGTTAGATTAAAAGGAAACTTTTAAAAGCCTTTCTTAGCGCTCTTAGCGAGTTGCTGCGATCGGTACAAGCCCCGGTGATAGGTATTGAGAAGTTTCGCAATTAGATCCTGCAAAATAGGTTCTTGGATAATAATACTGGATGCTGTATTAGCCGACCCGTTAAATATTGTACAAAATATAATCTTATTACTTATAGACGAGTTGCTTCACCTCCGTGGGCAAAAACAGAAAAATTGACGTATTATGGTTAATAAGAGATTAATTTTACGTCAGTCGGTTCGTCGTAGCCCAGCGAGCTACGAATGCGAATGAGTCACTAAATGATCATTATTAAAACAAGCAGGCGTCGTACTGTTTGAAAGAAAAAAAATAACGAATTACTTCCCCAAAGCCTTGAAGGAGTTACTGCTGTTTGTATATTCAAGTATAATGTAATTATTCGGATTATTTCTTAGAGATTCTTTTAGGTTGTAAATTGATGAACTAACTGTAATATAAAAATTAATTGAAATAATAACTTATTGTACTTATAAAATTAAAGGCTCTGTCCAATATTATACACTATTAAACATAATAAAATCATGACACTGGTGAGAATGACACCAGATATAAGTGATGAATCTCAACGTCGCAATTTTTTCCTAGAGGGACAAATTATATAATTTTTTGACCCTCAGTGAAAATCGAATTCACAACCACCGCGTGTACAGTCAGATACTGCTCCACTGTGTATATTACACACATTTCTTCATTCATATATTTTCTGGTGTTGAGACAGTTCCTTCTTTACTCTGTTCAATTAAGGCTGTTGCGTGTTAATAATATATATGATAAAATAATAATAATATTTTATTTTTTCCAATATTATTATTTTCCAGGGCAAAATCACTAAATAAATATTTAAATACAATAACAATATGAATACGTGTTCTATACATTTTTTTCTTTTCTACTTTTAAAACAAAAATGCCAAAATGTATCAATTATATATATTATAGATTCTATAAAATGAAAATAGAGGCGATGACCGTCTGAGTGAGGGCAAATATTTAAACTGAATGTGCGCCGTATTGTCTCAAAGCCAATGTCGACACTGACTTAGACAAAGAATTAGAGAGAGGATGCTAAGCTAAGACTTTGGTAAGAATATCAATATCCAGAGATCCCATTTGAAGTACATCTCATACTTAAATTAACGTTTATAGGCCGCTGTCACAGGGGCATAAGCGTGCGACTGTGTACCGTGGTTATAGATTCGATTCCCATATTTATCCCCGATTCGGTATAATATTATATTTAAAATATAGTTTTCATTTTTTCGCTCTAGTAATGTGACAAAACAACGTTATGTTCCACCACTCAACGGAAAATGGGGAACAGAAGTGTCTTTATTGGAACGGACTTATCACTGGGTGCCCTGGTTTGCTCTGCTAAGTGCCGGTTATAACATAAAGCTTATATTTAAATCACTATTTTCCCGCTCTAGTGAGATCAAATTCGGGACTCATCACACAGTTTGTAATGCATCGATATGGAGGAGAAAGTGAGGTACGGTGCCTTATTATATGAGAGGGTATTGTATCAATATATCTATAATAATATTACTAAAATGAATAGTTTCTCCGATAAGGCCAGTCGTGGCACAGGGGCACAAGCGTGTGACTTTATGTGAGGAAATGATACATTTAATAATTTAATTTCTCGCTCTGGTAACGGCGCAAACCGCTGCGTGGAGTTCTGACACTCTATTATGTAGAGACATTACGCCTCGCTCGCGTGATTACGCTTCGATGACCGCTTTCTTGATTACTTTCCAACTTTTAAAGAAAACAAAACAAATTTCAAACAAAAAAAACACCAAGCAATTGTACAATAGTTAACCGAAGTAACTCCTTACAATGATACTGTTGTCTGGACTATTACTTGTTCCGTACAAGGTTCATTGCCCTCAAGCCTCTAGCCCTCGCAATATTAAAGTTTAAAATCTATTGCAAAGAAGAGACTAATATGAATGGTTTCTAAAAAACAGATATTTTTTTTTATAAATCACCTTCTCGCTGTATCTTGCACACAGAAGGGCAGGCAGAGGGACCCTAGTGTGAAGACACTCCGTTCCCCAGTTTTCGCCGAATTCTGAACTGTTCCAAAACATCTTTTGTTTTTCATAGGCTATCTACAAAGTTATATGGATTATAGGTAGTTGTGGGTGGCAATTTTACCTGCTAAAAGTAATATCTCGGCGTCAGGATTGAAAACTTAAATCCATACTTTTATAAGCAGAAAGCGGGAGCAGATATTGACAAGAATATAAAATAAGCTATTTATATCTTCCCCAATATTTTGTATATATAAGTAGATCGAAATTTTTGAATACAAAACTGTCATAAAAAATTGATATATAACGTGTTGGGGGTTCCCAACCCTCAACGCCAAATGAAAATAATTAGTTCCGTCGAGTAGCAATCACATTAACAAGCATCATGTTCACAGTCTGCTGCCTCATTGCGACAGCATAACAGAGAGGTATAATAATGGTGGGGAATAGAGAGACAGAGAGAGAGAGAATAAGTTCCCTCTGCCTACCCTGCAGTGTGCGGGATACAGCGTGAAGCTGATGTACACTAAATTTAGTTGGTATACATGTTTTTTTGTGTGTTATGTTTGTCCATCGAAGTCATATCGAATAAATCTTTATGATTTGACTTAAATACCGTAGCGCTCGTAGCTTGGCGCTCGGTTCTCTCTGACTACCCCGCTAGGGATAAAGCGTGAAGCTAAGATAATTTAAGTATGACTTAAATCAGTAATGGCAACACGCATGGGCAGACGCGACCGGATTAATACCACCCCCGGCATTTAAAACAGGCGTGAAGTAGTAGCTCTTGCCACTGCGTTTCGCATTAGATAATGCCGGGCCCCAGCGCCCAACATCCTCCACCCTAAAGGTCGGCATGGCACCTGTAGCTCCTGGTGTTACATGGGGTCGTGGGCGGCGGTGATTACTTACCATCAGGTGACCCGAACGCTCGTTTGCCTTGTCCTCTCTCATAAAAAAAAAATTATAATAATAATTCAGACATTCTATGTATTTAGTTTCTAAATGTCAAGATATTAAAGTACAGAGATTACATTATATGGATATATTTTCTAAACAAAATAAGTCTATGCGAAGTACATAATATAGAGCATAAATAACACGGCAATTTTCATATAAAAGGCAGCAAAAGGTATGTACCTATCTTAAAAGATACAATTAAAACTGTGTTGATTTAGAATTTTAATTAATTTTGTTACTTTTGAGGATGGAATTTGAACAAGAGGTCAAAAGTACAAAAACCTTTATTTTTTAATAACGATTATTTGCTTTATTTAAAAATAACTCTTTACTAGTGTTTAAAGAATCTTCCATTCACTTCGTAAAAAAAATCTCTGTGATGTTTGATTCAATCAAAGTCAACGTCAAATTATTATATTCAAGCGTAGCTGTAAAAAACATAAAAAAAATGTGAATAAAAAAATAAAATAATCCACTAGTTTCTTAGCTGAGTCAATTCTATATAATTTAATTAATCTTTGAACCTTTCACACCTTTGAACTTGATCTTGGCTCTTGATTGTTTCGTTTCACAAGATACAATTTTAATTTAATGTGGTTTACGATAAATTCCTCAATCTGTTTTTGTCGATGCTCTCATTTATTATCTATCATCAATTAAAAATTACATAATTTATGACCTTTAAACTATATGTTTACTTTGTTCTAAATATACTGCAGAAATGAGTGTTGTGTATTTTAAAACAAACAAAAAAAAACTCTAGCAAAACAAAGTGCGGCTATAAGTTACAATCGACGCGCAATGTCTCATAATCGGACGGAAAGTGGTTTATTATGAGTTTTATTTGTCAATATTTATCCTATTATAACATATTATAATAAAAGGGACAGGATATTAACCCCTGTAAGAACACAGTGTTACACTTAATTTACAAAAAAATAATACAATTTATTGACTACGTTTCTCTACATCGTAATACAATATGTAAGGACGCTGAATCTTTAAAGTTTCAAACGAGGTGGATTACCAATCAATACAGGTCATCGAAACTCAAACAGATAATTCGAATCGCGACGTTGTAATTGCGCTTTTGCTTTGCATCAGCAAAGATAAGTGGGCAATCGTAGAGAAAAATAAAGTTCCCGGTTTGCACCCCTCACCCCACCCCCCCACCGACTCGCGCCCCTCGTCTCGCTCAGTCTGACGCCACCCTTGGCAGCGTAGTCACGTCGTGGCCCTTAAAGGAGAATGTTCTTCAGATATTATGTGTGTGTGATTTTTTAGTGATTGTGTGTGTTCACATTCAAAAAAAGTGGATTTATCTAAGCATGCTTTGTACGTAAGTAATTATTTTATTAATTGTCAATAAATAAATTACAAATCTGGCGATAACAATAAATTTGTTTTGAATAACACGATCTTATAAATTTATTATTATGATTTTCCATCTCTTGTAATTTAAGAAATTAAATAATCAAAGTTTTAGTTAAGGATGCCATAAGAATCGAGTGAATCATATAAAACTTTACACGTAAGAGATGTTTGAATTATAGAGTTATCAACGTTCATCCTATCGTTATATCTCTAAGGGTCGGTTCTTCTGCTGGGGTAGTCGTGTACGTGTATACGATTACAATTACATTCTTACAATCTTAGAGCGAATGATTATTTAGAATCATTTTTAGGTTATAACTAAGTTTCAATATGCTTACGACTTTGATTTTTTTCTTTGAGCAACGAAATTTATGGTAAATAGTACAATATATAGAGAAGAACCACAATTTAACCAAATTAACATAAAAAGCGAGCTGTGGTACATGTGGTTTGTTCTCGTAGGTTCCCCTTAAATAAAAAATGCATGAGCGCAGATTGAGCTCACAGAGATCGTATTTGCTCGTGGGATGCTGAATAAAAAACAGGCCCACGTAAACGTAACATAAGTGAAAATCTAAATCGTTGCTTTGATCTGAGCACAAGCAAATATAACAGACAATCTCTGTTTAACTGAAAATGTTAGATAGTGACGTATCAGGACGTCTGTTTTAGACACTAAAAGTAGATTAATTAAATAAAATATTTTTGACTTAGTACACAATGAGTGTTATATTCTGAAAGATTTAATAGTGACGCATCACTACGATCTCAATTTTCTATAATACGATCCTTTAATAATTGAAGTCTGAATTATTCTTAGAACGAATCTAAGATCAAATAAAAGTCCCTTGATTAAAGTTTCATTATTCAAATTTTACAGCTCGATTCTTTTTGTTATAAATAAAACTTATAAATAGGCTTAGCCTTAATAAAAATATATTTAAAATTAGCGTTCAACAATCGTTTCATTGTATGTCTTGTTCACTTTAACTTCCGGTTCATAGTTTTACGTTTGGGTTAATTTTTTAGAAAACCTTTGAAAGTCACAGTAAAGGTTTGAAAGTCACAGTAAAGGTGATAAGCTATCCGGAAGTCAAATTTCAACTCGATTCGTCCAGTGGTTTGACCTTTGCGTTGTAAGCTGAGTTAGTCACTTGGACGTTTTATGTTTTTTACCGAGAGTAAAGCGCCTATACAGCTTTTTGTCAAATAGTCAAAGAGAATTTATTGTTATGGCATACTGGTATCTACATTTCACCTAATAAGAATACATTGGGTGTTGAGTGGTGGAAGTCAATCCCTTACGAGACCATAGAAATCAAAAATATTTTTAATTCTTTTTTTAAAATTCTTCCATTCGGCATCGAATGCACTACCACCCACCACGCTTCTCAACCGCGCCTTACTTTTATATACTAAATTAAGGGAAAATTTGAGGCCAGTCGTGTCGCATTGGTACAAGCGATTGTAAGCGACTGTAAGCGCGACAGGTTCGATTCCGGCTCGGGGAAAAAAAATATAGTATTATGTTTTTTAACTCTGGTGAGGAGGCAACGCACGCTATTGAGATACACCACTTAAGATACTATGCCTCCTGAATACGCTAGAAAGTAGGGAAATAAAATACCTTAATGAGAACGGGATGTCTTGACACTAGGCTTCTGCCTACACTGCTATGTGCGGGATACAGAGTGAAGCTATTATAAAAAAAGTAAAATAAAAAAGGAATAAATAAAAAAATAATATGAATTTTTCAATACAATTATTTGATTTCCATCACTAGAGTACTACAGACGAGAGACGCTCCACGCTCTAAGAACTTATTGAATTACCACAAAGAATGTCTGACTAAGTTAACTTGGCTTGCTATTGATTATATTTTTTATTTCTATGGAGACGGACGTCAGCTTCGACCTAATGTGCTGATGAGTCAACTACAAGCCATTTATATGTGATTTTTTTATATGAAATTCCGATTTCCGTGTTAGTGTTTCACAAATATATATATATGTGTATATATACTCCTTTACTATTAAAACCGTTTTTAAATAAAACAACTTGTAAAAAAATTAATTAACGATTCAAAATAATTTATACATATATATATATATTTTTATATACATAATCTAATGAATTTACTATTAATTCAAGATAAGTAAGAGTACATCCCAATAGTTTAGTGTATTAGATAAATATTTATTTGTTATTTGCTTTTCCAAATTTTACCAAAAAGGGCCTCAAATATCATTTTTACAGAAAAATCGTACAGTGTACATTCTACAAAACATTCAACCAATTTTTTAAAAACATCGTGTTTTCACTTTATGTTATTTCAGTTTCCACATTGTAGCACTATTTTGACATCGTTGGATCGGTGTCGTCTTGTTTTACAGGTGCAAACAACAGTGTGCTAGTTCACTGTTTTATAAAAAATAAATATAAAATAACACATGTACAAATCTTCTTGTATAATTAATTGTTTACCACTTTCATTATCTTATACAGGGATACATACTTAATGACAATATCAATATATATAATAATTCGCGTGGTCAAATGAATGTCGTATTCATTCAAATAAATGTAATTTTTTATTAATATTAGTTGTTAATAGTAATGAAAAATAAAACATATTATGGTAAGAAACATATATTTAGAAAATATATTTTTGTATAAAAGTCTATTAATATGCTAATAAAATGATAATAAAATCTCATAACGAAGTTGCCTCTAAGTTTTTAGTTTTCATTAACTTATCCAATATTTAAAAGAAAGTCTTGTAAAGTAGAAATTAAGTTACTAAGGATCTGGTTTGGAAAAGTAATAGAGCCGCGTTGAATATTTTACAAGATTTATAGTAGTTTTAACGTTTTAACTTTATTTCAATGCAAATACGATTTTCTTTATACACTTTGTATACATAATCATATAAATAATAAAAATACTCCTTTCTACATTATATTATTTTTTCTTTTTTGTAATGTAATATACTTTATTGTTGTTGACTGGACTGGTCTTGACAGCGTCACCGGACAGGGCATGACTTTTTAGATAAAAAATATCTAAACATACAGGAAGGAGTATTGCTAACTGCTAACAGTAACAGGGTTAACCGTGCCTTAGCCGCGATGATGAGACGCTGTTTAACGGAAGCGAAACGTGGCTATCATAGAAGAATGAGGGAGAAGGAAGAAGAACGTGCTCATCTGGTTTGGGCAAATTCAAATTATATGTAAAAATATAAAGAGAAATAAGAACACATAAAACCTTCGAATTTTTTATTTTTTTTCGAAGCTTCACGCTGTGTCCCGCACATGACAGCATGACATGATAAGAGACGTCAGAACCAAGTTTTGAGATATTCCAATCCCATGAGGATACTTCCGTTCCCCACTTTCCAAACCCTCGAAAAGCCTTTGATATAATTTGAAATATATTATTGTACTTACATATAATTAAGTTCCATACTAAATTTAGCTTACCAGTAGGTAAACCACAAAACGACAGATGCCTATGCGTTGTTATGTAATAAAGTCCTTTGATGTCGTTCCGACTTGATCAGATAGGTATATATAATTAATTACCATTTACTTAATTGTGTGTTAATGAATATGAGTATAATACTATAAATTATTATATTATTACCTACAAGAGGGAAGTTAGTAAGACATTTTTCCGTTTATATCGTTCCCTTCTACCAAAAGTATAAAAAACGGAACTTTTATAGGATCGTTTTATTGTCGGTCGGTCTGTATGTAGTGTCTTAACACAAGGTTCCCTCTACAGCCAATCCTGCTGGAAATCAAAGGCTGGGTTTGGAAACCAAACACTCTGACCAACGGAACGGCTTAGTTGGTCAGAGCGCTATAAAGAGTTTACAATCAGATGGGAAGAATAAGAGAAAATGGTCGGTCTTGACATTAGTTTTCCTCTGTCGAGTAATGATAAGACACTTTTTGTGGGATAAAGCGTCAAGGTCAAAAAAACTACATGAGTACCAGATTATCTATGTTTACTGTTGCGAGGGCGACATGTGAAGCTAAAAATAATTCATTCGTATATAAGCTTCAAGAGCTTTTACTGAAGGCTCTTCAAAGAAGAAACTGTCAACCTACTTTGACGTACCCCGTGATAAGAGATGGGGTTGTAAGAGGACGACAAATGCAACTACAACTTGTACGCAATGTTAGTACAGTGTAGACTTTCAATAGTTAACTTTCACGTCTAAAAAATAAAAAATAACTTAATATGCTTAAATACATATGTAAAAGCTGGAATTTCCTAAATTCTCATCCAAAATGGTCTCGGAAACATAACAATTCAAAATTTGAGGTCGAGTAGTAAGTACACGTACTTATGTATATCTCTTGACTGTAGAGCTGGCGTCGCCCCAATTCCGATCGTATGGCTATATGATACTTTTGATAATAATACCAGCAGACGCCTGTCTGTACTTCATTGAAACTGACATGTCTGCTTGTGTAGTTATATATTATCTAAACTCAGTGGTTGTGGGTTTGATTTACATTCAGGGTTGTGGTCGTGTTTATAATGTATTATTGTTCGTGTCGTTATATACTCACGATCAACACATTACATACAGACTAAAATAAAAATTTAAGGCTGTACGAGTATATAATGTGTTTAATTTTTGTATTGTCGCCTTGCGGCTTGTATAGTTGTGTATTGTCTGTCAGTTTTATGTATAACTAGGGGGTTTCGCTCCCTGCTCGCTTCCCTCACCGACTCCCAACTTTCAATGTTAAAAAAATAACAACATTTATTGAACCATCATTGTTTAGAGCATAAAACTTGATAATATATCATCAAATCAGACTATTCGGGTCCACTGCTAGATGTCGGCCTGTCTCAGGGTGCGCCAGAGCTCCTGATCCTCCATCTCTCACATCCAGTCGAAGCCATCAACCTTCTTGAGGCTACGCTACGCTTGCCGATCCGCAGTGACCAATTAAATATTATTCTATATTCAATTAAATACATTACATCAATAAAATTGATATTTTAGAAGCAGTCACAGTTTTAAAATAGAAAGCTCAAAGTCGAATATCTTAATAACTTTTGTTATACCGTTGTATACTTAGTTAAAATAATATTTTGAAACTTATTTACTTTTAATTTCTCTACAAACGGCAAACAACTAAAGTAATGTTGAATATTGATACAAAGAAACAAGGGTCTCAAGTGGAATCTCTGTAGTAAACTCGAACAACGCAAATATTTTTCAAATTTATACTCATTCACAACAACAATCTGTGGAATCTGTTTGAGATAATATTGAAATTATTTAATTAACATGGTCCCACTGCCGTACCAGATATACTACTAGTTTCGAAAGTAGTCTACTAAAATTATTTTTTAAAAATAAAAACGACTTCAAATAACATAATAAAAAGTAAAAAATATATTTACTTAATATAAAGTAAATCGTATTTTGGTTCAGTTAAACAAAAATAATTAAATAAATATGTATAATTATGAAATCGGCTCGGTTCCCTACTCTCCGCCAAATTCTGAAGGCATTGCGTGTTGAGTGGTGGAACTCAACGCCGCGCTTTGCCTCGAGCCCGCACCTGCCACGACTACAGTCGCACGTTTGTGTTCTTACGCTACAACATCAGTTCACACATTCTTTAATATTTATCATGTTTTTTTATTTATTTGTAATTCAATCTACCATTTATCATTTTTATTAGATTAGTGCAACGCTACGTTAATAAAAATAGAAGATAAAATCAAAAGTGGGAGCTATTTTGAATTTATACACAGTTTATAATATTATATTTTACTTTATAGTGGGACGACGCGCGCGTTCGCGTTTCGTTGCTCCATGAATTATTTATTAAATTTAGTCTATGCAAATAGCATACGATGATGAAAAATGAGTTAAAATTTCTATCGCTTACAATCCCGGGATACCGGGGGGCGAAATGTATTTAATATTTTACGAGGAGAAGAACTTTTAGAATTCTTTATTTCTCTCCCGTCTTAACGCACTAAGAAAAAAACTATAGTACTGGCCCGACCAAATTTTAGTCTTCATATTTTTGTTTTTCTCTTGATGAAAAAATCTTAAATGTAAAAATTACTTTTCTTTTTAAAAATTACAATGAAATTTTAGATTAGGTTCTCATTCTGGCGAATGAATTATTTTCATTTCCCTACTCTGGCAGGACAAATCGCGGCGTTGAGTTCCGCCACTCATCGCGCAATATCACAAAGTCGGGGCCAAAATGTATTTACAATAGTTTATCTCGACCTACCGTACTGCTTGGAAAAAATAGGACTAAACTGTATAATTATCTTCTTATTTTACGCTTAAAACCACATAATATTTGGAAAACTCCATTTATTCTGTATATGTATCCTGCCACAAATAGTCTACCGCAAACTAATGTTCAATGTCAATTGCTTAAATGTTGTAGGCATTTTCATTGTAAAATGAAGTGTAGGTACTTATTAATCATGTAGAGGCCCACTAAGATGAAATTAAATTACTTCAGATTGGTTAAAGGGTTTCTGAGAGGATCAATTGGTTCCGATGAATCTTCAGGTTACGACATTATCTTCAGAGAGGCTAAGTAGTCAAGAAATTTAAAGTCAGGATCTTTTAATAAAATTAACTACCACTCAGTTGTTTTTTGTTTGTTTGTTTGTTTGTTTGTTTGTAAAGGGAACGTGTAGTAGGGCACTCCGTTTCCATTCTTCTAACTAATCTGTAATACCGCCGCAGAGTGGTGGAACTCAACGCCGCGCTTCGCTTCTGTGTTACACTCAGGTGTAATATTATGAGATAAAGCTAAAAATACTGACCAATATTTATCAATAAAACGGTTTTACACTTTATATTAAAAGGATTTCAATATGTAATTACGGCTATCTATCATTTTAGATATGAAGCTATTGTATATTCTAATACGTCATGAATAATAGTATTAAAGGTGCATTGTAGTACCGATAATTATCAATAACCATTTTCGATGAATGGACAGCATTGAGAGCTTATCTCTATACGAAATGACGTGGACTCTGTATATCTATGGCGAAAATTCAAGTTTGACATGTAGGTAAAAGTATAGATTCTTTTATTACAGGATTTATATACATTTTACATTTTTAAATACATTCTTGTAAAAAAAAAATACATTTAAAAATATAAAAATATAAAAGTAAAAAATATAAAGTAAATAAATTAAATAATAATAAATGAATATAATAATATATAATTAATAAATAAATAATTAAATAGTAATTTAAATAAAAAATATTAAGTATAGATATTATTATTTACTTAATATTTTTTGCATTTTCTTGCTCTGCTAACGAGACAATGCGAGTTGAATTCTGCTATTTAACATGCTTCAAAAATTCAGTGGGTAGCCTAATTTCTGTCTTTCGTAAAGTAGATTCAGTCAGACTGACAAATAACGCAAAGTCGAAAGGGTGACTGACAAAGTGACTGACATACTACGCAAATCCAAAACATATTGATATTTAGCTATATTTGTCCACCGAAATCTGGAGGCACTGCTAGCTGCGTGTTAAGTGACGGAACACTACTATTATTATTATTTTATTACTTTATTTTATGACTGAATTACGATCATATTCTTATTTTCTTCTAACACGAAACAGTAAATATATTCTCCTAAATCAATTCTAAGAGTTTATTTCCAAAAAATATAAACCAATAACTATCGAATATATTAAGCTCCACGCGAAAGCTTACGCTATAGAGGCTTTTATAAATTCGTTCCAACAGGCAAAGTTCATTATAACATCTGGTGGCGTAAAATGTAAGTCTTACAAGGCCCACTCATTAACTGCGTGAGTACTCATTAACTTATGATACGTCGAGACAGTTTGATTGTCCTATAAACACAGTTATTAAACATTTGCTTCGTATTAATTATTTAACTTTATGACTATTTCAGTGATGTTCTGTGTGGCTTAACGCTGTAACTTGTATATACTATTGATAGGTAAAGCGAACGGTAAGTAAATAACGTTCCACCTACTGGGAATCGAACTCACATCCGTCGCGTGTGTGCCACAGTAGAAAGTCCTATTGTGCAACGATAGCCTTATAGTAACAATTTATATTGTTATATTTACATTAATATTATATAACTAAGACAAAGACTACTGTCGAACACCCAACATTTGGCGGCCATTGTTGCTTGCAATAATTAATTCCATTTCCCGCCACAATATTGCTCCTTTTTGCTCCACAGATTATATATAGATCCTCTTATATTTTAATTATTCAGTAACGCATCGTAGCGCATTCAGCCATTAACCATACATTTAATGACGTACTAACATACGCAAGTGCCTTTACATATATAATGAGTTAATAAAATTATCTTATTTTTAGCTTCACTCTGTACGCACATACGCAGTGGCGAAATTCGACGCAGCGCTTCGCCTCGTTACCAGAGCGAAGAAATGAAAAAATAAAATATTTATTTTCGTCGAGTTGGAATCGAACCCACAATCTGTCACGTTAACAGTCGCACGCTTGTGTCACTGCGCCACAACTCGCCTCCATTTATTCTCTGCTAATATTACAATGGTGAAGGGTGCGTTTAATCGAACTCGCGTGTCAACATACTAAATATTTGTTTTTGTTAATTATTGTATTATACGTTTGTATAATCTATTTATTGAGGAAAGCTATACGATTATTATGTTAATAATTTCGGTGTACATTTAACTTCCAGGCGGGTAGAGTACCCGATGAACTTGTGTCAGTAAATATAATAAAATTATTTAATTAAATAAATTAAGAGTTGGCCTTTAAGTTACATTTTCAATAAATAATTTTAATAAATTTAAGATAAATTAAATTTTGAAATATTATGGTTACCTCAGTCATGTTAGCTTTCTCTAATAGAACATAATATGTATAAAATGACATTTATTAGGGCTGGTCGACATTAGTTTACATTAGTAAGGGCCGTGTTGTTTTAGGGAGATTGCTCATACTCGTATTGGATGAACTCTTAACTAATTTGTTACTACACAAGTGAGAGACCAGTCCTGTCGCAGGGGCACAAACGTGCGATATGTTGTCGGTTCGATTCCCGCAAGCGCGGCGTGAAGCTAAATTGTACTCATTTTAGATTTTTTTGCACGCTACACTTACTGAATATTAGGTAGAGGGTATGTTGTGTTAAAACATTCTGTTTCCCACAGTGGCGGAACATATGCTTCATTTTTCCCGATTGGGAATCGAATCCACAACGCAACAAAGTCCGATTGTAAACGTGATGATTTACTCAATGACCTCTATTTCTTTTTTTTTTCAACTTATATAGGCAGAGAGAACCTATCTTAAGATATTCTATTTCTTATTTTACGCCTAATTCTGAAGTCCTGTCCAGTGTTGGATCCTAAATTTTATCACAAATTCGATTAAAATGGGCGCCTACATTATTAAGAAGAAAGTGAGAAATTAGTTATATTTTCTTGTTTTTGGTTGTGCCCTTAGCTTAGGATAATACTGGCTTGAATTAAAAAGATGATAAATATATAAAGAAAAACTTTTTTATACCTATGTCCTGAAAATTAGGCAGAAATTGAGAAGCGTATTTCAATATTAAGTTATCTCTACCTGCTAGGTGGTTATATCTGGAAAACAGTTACAGATTTCAGTTACAGTACGTGAGACAAAAATTTTTTTCTAAACATTTTTCACAATCATTTCGATATTGTCTAAACACTTGTTTCTCTCTCGCTATATTTAGGAGATATCCAATGCACAAATATACGTATAATATAAATTGCTGGCGTTATCGTTACTTAAATACTGACGCCACAAAAATGGCTTACAAATTTGTTCCATACACAAAATATATCATGTTTTTCGATGTAAAATTACTTTTCCAATACAACACATATTGAGTTTAATGTATATAAAGCGATTGGATGAATTTTACTGAATCACTATATAGTTGAATAAGTAAACAGCGTAACCGGTAGCAAAATACAAACAAATAAATACAATTCTCAATTTTAAATCAAAAATGAATTAATTGAGCCACAGCAACGCAGTGGTAGGCTATGAGTATCGAACGGCAAATAGAGAGCGGAGTGTCTTGACACTAGGTTATCTCTACCTATGTTGTTACACGGGATAGATATAATATTCATTTTATTTATTGAAATCGTAACAAATAAATAATTACTTATCAGGCGAAGCAACCTTATACTCCTACAAAGCTTTTAAAGTATCAGCGACGTACCAAACATTCAACAAATTCTAAAGTTGATTGCTTAACACATTTCTGGTAGGTACACAACCAATTGAAGAAGGCAATTCACGAGCGCACAATAAAATTTATTAGTTGAGAATTGCGAGCCTACATAAATTCCTGGCAACATTTAGGGTAAATCTCCTTCCCTTCCCTAGTGAAAGGGGTGTGGGTAATTTTTTACCCCAAAAGTAGGGGTCTACTACCGCCACATCGCGTTTTACGACTGTCGTTATACCGATTTCACTTGCTAATCTCTGTAACATTTCTATCTAGCTGCCTCGAACTTTTCTTCTCGTATTTTTAGTGGAATTTATATGGCGTCGTAGATTTTTATACTTCTTTAATATAATTAGGGCAGCAGTAGGTTCAATTAAAAAGTATTCCTCTTCTGTTTTTAATTTTGTGTCACCATCCAGTGTGACTATATTGCCAAAGAGTATCTTTAAACTTGGTACTAAAGAACGAAGAAAACTTAGTTTAAATCTTTTGAAGAAAGTTATTTTATTATCAAGTAAAAAAATTTAAATATAGTTGTCACACATAGAAGATCCTCTTATATTCGACCGTAGCGTTTGGCGCTTCGTTCTCTCTGACATCCCCGCTAGGGGTACAGCGTGAATCTAAGTAAAGTCAAGTTAAGTTATATTCCATATAGCTATTTGTAGGTCCATCCTCCACCATCCGCCGTTTCGGAACGGCATGTTGGTTGGCGGTCCTCAACGCCGCACTCGTCGACACATCAGCGGGCAACACAACATAGTATCGATGGCATTGAAGGAAAGTCCCATTACAGGGTTAAGGATCCCCACAGGTAATGAATGAAGGGGTTGATAGGCGTGGGCGAAGCAAAAGAAGTATGAAGAGACCGTTGCGTATAGCTCTCCATTCTAATAGGCTTCTCCGCAATAGATAAAGGGTCAAAATATGTCGGTCTATAAAAACTAATGCAGAAATTGAAACCAGAAAACAAATAAAATATTTATGTATTGCTTTCTAAATTTAAGTAATAAAATGTTATTTTACTTAGTTATTAAAAGACGTAATGACATATTTACATACATTTATCGATATAAAAGTCGTGTAATATGTATTTTTTGGAATTCTTCGGAAAATGGGCAACGGAGTGTCTTATCACTTAGATTACCTCTCCCTACCCTGCTATGTGAGGTATACAAGCGGGTCTCTTGTTCAGTATTTATGGCAGGCAATTAAAAGTACACAAAATGTAATGACGCGTAAAGATAAAATGATTGCTCTCTAAATTCGTCATCGTTAAAAGTTCATACGACGTTTTTGATATAATTCAAATATTCAAATCAATCTGTATGAATACGTCGTTTGCCCCGATTTATTCACCATTTGTATTTAATCGTGTTACATCAGTCAGATCGAGCTTTTATCGTAGGTGTCGTTTCAAACTAGAATGGGAAAGATAAATAATACGTATAAGTATATATATATTGTCTATATTTTTATAATATAGACAATATATATATAATATATATATATGTAATACAACCTATGTTTTAACAACTATTATATATTGTGTCCCCCTATCTTATCTTAATAAATTTGGCAGCTAGCATCTACAGATAGTATTTGTACGGGAAAAAATCTGAAACTCCAATTTTTTAAGATTTAATCACAAATGTATATAGTCTGAGCCCGAATTGCAATAATCCGGTTTTATTTATTTTCACATAGGTGTCATATTTTCCCTTCCTCTGCATTTTTCGATCCGAGTTGTAACGTAATTTTATAATTCATTAACAAATCGTATACACGGTACCGCGTACAGAAACTACAACCAATAGGAAACAGAAAAATATTGAGTATTTTATATTTTTATTTTTCAGTATGCGCTCTAGTTCAGTCGGGCAAACAGACAAACAGCCCCACGAACAGATACAACAAAATAAAAAGTATTAATTATTTTCTGTTTCATTATACAAATAGACTAGAGGACTCGTTGGCGGTTATAATAATACGCGTTGTCATAGCAACGTGTGTATCACTTTATAGACACGTGAATGTTGTGCATGTAGTCAAATGCATGCTATCGTGTGTAATGTTTTATTTATTGATTTCATGTACTTTTTTAAAAATAAAGTAGGACATTAAGAATTATCGAAAAAAACGTAGTATTACAGACAAACACAAGCCAAGATAAAAGTAGTAATAGTGTATCTATCTATCTATGTACTTTATCTATTTATGAGCTATCTCTAGTTAGGTAGCCAGAGACAACGAGAGGCAGTATACAATAGTCTCTGTATTCTTCCTTGTCCGCTGTTGTTACCCTCATTATAAATGCCCTCCGGGAGCTGCTTCTTTCTCAAGGTTTTTACGTGACTCTCCTCCAGAACCACGGTGTTCGTACTTGTCGAAGGTCAACCAAATAATTAATAGTCAATATAAAAAGCAATTAGGCCATTAATAACACATAATACATAAACAATTTAAACTAAAAATGTCAATGTTACCCTTACTTACTTATGAGACGGCACCATCAACAACCTAAATATATCATCATTTTCATTACTCTACTTTGGGTCGGTGTTTTTACAACGCTCCGGCCTTCTGACAGGGACGGCCTGAACAACGCTTATTTGTTAATAAGTTATTAGCTTCTCTTATGTATATACCTACTCCTGCAGATTTGTTGCGAAATTTTAGAATTTATGATGAAATTAAAATTAATTGCCTTTTGATTTAGAGGCAACATGTGATTGCGTAAAGGATGTGAATTCAATGTTAGAGAGTAAAATCTTACAATTAAAAGAAACCTACTCTGAATGCCTACCCTGCTGTGTGGTGTGCGGGATTGAGCATGAAGCTGATTTGATTTTTTTAAAAATTTATTTAAACAAAATAAAATAAGCTTTTAACAAAAACTGTCCGTTAAGACATTTTACGCTAGATTAAAAATAAAGATACTTCGCTTTTTTACACATCTTAAATGAAACTTTTTTTCAATTATATATATATATATATATATATATAGCCGTACAGCAATTGATTCTTATTTCATAACTCTAGCTTCTATATTGAAATTAGTATGAAAACCAAACAAAAACATAGTTACTTATGCACTTCAAAATATACATTAATTTAAGCGCATCTTAACTTAGCTTCACTTGTATTCCTAGCGGGGAAGTCGGTACGGTCTCTGCATACCTCTATCGTCCCGTCCACTGTCATTAACCTCTTCATTCATACCCTCCTTCATCCTCATGCTTTTTATCTGACCTAACTTCCGCATATTCGATACTGTGTTTTCGAAGATCAACCGAGGTCTCCTCTTACCTCTGTTACCTCTAAATATACGTTTTTACGTATAAATCACCCAACTAGTTCGTATTACAATTTTCTCATTCGCAAATATCTATCGATCACCGGGCGGTACGCGCGGAGGTACGCGTTGGTTACTGGAATATCGCCAAACCAATGGTAATGGCACGCATGATTATTAGAATCCGCTTTATATGGCTTGCGGCGAATGTATGAGCATTTAAAAGCTATAAACTGTATTCAGTGAATGTAGTAGTATAGGTAATTTTAAGTTGGAGACCATGACGCAATACAGATCGTAGGTTCGATTCCGACTCCAGGATATTACATTTTTAAAATTTTCATTTCCTCGCACTGGTAGCGGAATTCGGTTGAATTCGGTGTCTTCATGGGAGCGGAGTGTTTTAACACTGGGTTCCCTCTACGTACCCTGCTAAAGTGCCATGTAGCCATAAAAAATATGTATCTTTTATATTTTTGTTGCTTAAATGTCTTCATCTAACTGTTTCGTCATAAGGTAATGACGACAGGAAGGTGAAGATAAAAGAGTAAAATTATTTTTTTGACTGAATATTCTACTAAACTAAACAAACAAAGACTACATAAATCAGCTTTACGGTGGTGGTTCTGCCGAATTTTGGAGGCATTGTACGTTGAGTGACGGAATTCAACGCCCGCTTTGCCGCGAAATATTTATTTTTCTCGTGTGGGATCGAACCCAGAACCAGTCGCGCTCCGTACTCATGCGCCACGACTGGCATTTGTATGTTTAAATGTATATATTAATTATTTAGTTGCTGAAGTAACACCGTATTTAGACCGATTACTGTCAGGGCACCCTCCAGACAAATATTTTTATAAGATACAAAACCTAATGTTATGCTATATACTCCATTTAAAAAATGGAGTTACAGCTTTTGTTTTTATTTGTGATCGCATCGTGATCGAACCTACAACCACCGAATAACTCGATAATAACTCCATTGTTGCACTCCATTACGACGTTGAACAATGGCGACATTATTCAAAAACAACAAAAATGAAATGAAACATTTTATGAAATGTAAATTGAAAGAGTAAAAGGATTTTCGCAAGCTCTGCTGTTACACAGCGATCTCTACCTGACCCTTACGTTTGTATATTCACCTATATTCCCAACTCTATTTAAATCACGCAAATATCAATTGTACATGAAAAGGGACGTGTCGGTGGAAATTGAATATGAAATAAACGTTCGCTTATTGTTTTTAGGGTTCCGTACCTTTTTAAGGAAAATAAGAAACCCTTAAAAGATCACTCAGTTATCCGTCAGTCTGTCCGTCTATCTGTTTGTCTGTTAAGAACCTGTATCTCAGGAACGCTTGGAGGTATCGAGTTAAAATTCAAACCGCATACTCAGATCTCCGGACCTATAATTTGCCTACAAAAAGATATGGCCGTTTATATCGCAAAAAACGCGTATTTCGACACTATAAAAGGAATCAAAATTCAGAGGGTACTTCCGGTTATCCATTAAATATGAAATTAGACAGCATCTACAGGTAGTTACTTTTTCAAGCAAAATTTGGTATTAAAGCCGCTAGTTCAAGTGAAGTATCAAATGAATTTGGCTAAACTAGCCTGAATTTCAGAAAAAAACTCAAGACCTGAGATTTTTGTCTGCCTGGCCAGTTTTTTTTTTAATACTAGTTTTCAAGGTACCCTCTGTCTGCATATACCACCCTACTATGTGCAATCTAGTATTTGACTTCAAACAATCTTAATACAATTTCTTATATCAAAAATACAATAAAAAAACGACCAAAGTTTCGGTTAATTTATCCAATTTATTATTATTACGTGAATGTCAAGGAAAATAGGACAATCCGCGGCCATAACGCTTTGAGGCGCTTTTTCATCTCGAGATTAGTGTCTCGAATAAGGTTCCTGTTGCAATATCAACTTCAGTATAGTTATGAAATATAATGCGTGTACACACTCAGTATATATTTAGTGTAATTAATTATAATACCTATTATTATAGTTTTCTGACAATACTTATTAAATAGGACAAGACAGGACAGTACTTATTAAATAGGAGGATTTTAGGTATTGCAAGATTTGGTTCTTTTGTGGTATTCTGTTTACACGGCGTGATAACGAAGAGGAATGGTCAATTTTAGGGATCCTTACTATAGTAAAAAAAATGGAATTTGTATGATTCCAATCATTTTACTGTCTTTGCAGTCGTTTATTTTTATAAGATCGAGATGAGAACAACTCGCTCATCACCAAATTTTTGAGAAATATTACGTGTAGCCTCAAGTCACTTATTAATGTAAAGAAAACACTAGACGGAATATATTATACAGTGGTCATACAAGTGTATAAAGAACAAATTATACATTTTCTTTCTATTTTTTTAAGATGAGAGAAATTCATGACGTTGAAAACGCTTTTCGTTTTCATTTTACATCAAATTTTAAATCAATAGCTATACAAATATACTGAGCCACTCATTTGTAATTCCACATACGTTCCCTGAGATTTAGATAAAAACATAAAATTTACATCACATTTTTAATATATCCATTAAGCCTTTGTCGCCGGGGATTAATGCAGCGGGCCTTCATTAAATCAAACTGGTTAATCTGATGGCATTAATACAATAAATTGGACGAAATAACAAAGTACTGGAATTATAAATGAGTACCCTTTTAAGAGGCTTTACTGTTGACCGCAGTAATGTTAAATGTACTTCATCCTTTGTCATAAAATTGATGTATTGGTGTTACATCAGGAGTTCCTGACAGATATTTAAAATATGTCTCGAATGTACAGCTAAGTACAGGTAAGCTAAGTAACCTAGTGATAAGGCACTCCAGTTTTAACTTTTCAATTCGTTTTGAGACACTGTGTGTTAAGTAACTGTAATCCAATAATACCTTTTGTCTGACCGAAAGTGTTAATAAAACCGGACAAGTACGAGTTGGGCTTGTTGGGTTCCACTGAGGATACAAAAATTGTAGATCTCGAGGTTTTTCCGAAACTCAAGCTTAGCTTATCCTTTCCCTTTCGTCTTTTTTGCCTATCTTTTAAGGCTAATATTTTATAAGAATATAGCCTCAAATGTATAGTTTTCGGATTTTATTCCTGAACTAGTACTTACTGAAGATGGTAGACAGCAGGAAATTTGTGCTAGAAGCTCTGTTCTCCACTTTTCTCCAATTTATTCGCACGTTGCGCGTTAGGTGGCGGAACTTAACACCAAGATTCGATAGGATCGAACCCAGAAACACTCCGCTGACAGTCATACACGCCACGATGTGTAGATATATATTATTTTAAGCAAATATTTATAAAATGAACAGTGTCATCACACTTGTAATAACGTCGTAAAATGTTCTGCATATTTCGAATTTTACATTAAAATTTTCACACTAAAATCAACTTCGGTAAAATATAAATATTTTACGATAAACAATTTATTAAAATTTTGGCGATGTATGTAGTGTTTGCCTGCAGCTTCAATAGCGTGCTCAAACGGACATAGCTAAGAGAGTTGCGAACACATACACAGTGCCCGAGGCGAATCTGATCACCAATTTTTATATTTACTATATAAAGGTTTCATTGAAATAATTTCTTGAGATTAATGCGATCAAACAAACAAACTCTCTAGTTTTATAATAATAAAGATTATAATTTACTAGTATTAGGTTTACAATTCTTAATATTATAATCTCACATTTGATTTAAGTAATTATACTTAGCCTTATGACGAGAGATTATTTTTTATAGAGATGAGAGTATTTTTTTTTAAAAATAAATAGAACTATTCTTTTGATAGAATATATATATATATAAATATATATATATATACAAAAATTTTACCTAAGTAAAAATTACTTTTATATCGGTTAGATAACGGCGGACTGTTAACGCGATAGAGTCCGACCCCTTTTGAGAAGTACGAAGTAATTTTAATTCAGACGAAAATTAGACAGCGGAGTGTCTTGACACTAGATTCCCGTTACCCTACCTACCTACCTTTTACTCTACCCTCTGTCTGAGAACTAAACTAATATACAACTTTTGATACTCATTGGTTAAGTTACTCCACAAACTCACAAAGCGCTATTTGAAATAAAAAAAAACATTTTGAATCTATAATGTATGAAAATCAGCTTCCGTTCGATCGTGTTAGTTTCCAAGTGGATTTTAAAACATCCCCTATAAAGCCTGCGGGTAAGTTTATTTGAACGCTATTGGCATTGAGGAGATACCGTGTTAGAGTATGAATATAGCACTAGTTGATTTTTGCTCTTGTGAATAATAGTAGGTTGCGAATAATGGCTGATTGAATAAAGTGTGAAATTTTGAATAATAGGACGCATAATATACACGTTGTTCACACGATTTGCAGGTGATAATTTATATAAAGTTATTATGAAAAAGGAAACTTGCTAGTTAGTTGTTAGTCTGCTGTTCGGTTAATTTTCGGTAAGTGAGGATCGAACCTAAATACATCACGTCGTCAGTCAGATGCTGTCCTACTTGTCGGAGTATCACAACATCAGGCTCGGATCATATAAAATTAGATTTTCCTAAGATCACATACAAAGCAAACGTATCAAAAATTTAAATTTAAAACTATCTCAAAACCGCCAAACAAGCAAATGTATACAGATAGCTTTGATCCTAAGCCAACATTAGGACAAGGGTTCCTTTCAACTCTAGCTTTCACATTTTAAACTCTACGTGAACTGTGTAAGGTCTAAATTGACGAATTTCAAAACGGTTCAGTGCACCACTGAAAGTTTCAGAATCCATACAGAAATAGTAACAGGCCGTAATCATATTGATTCTAAACGGATGTTGCGGTCTGGATGCCACAGTATACATTATTATTTGTACTCGATCTAAGTTAGTGAGTACATATATTCATTACGTTATTGAGTATGGAAAAACGTGTAAGTGCGATGGGTTCGATTTCCACTGGTAGAAATGGCTATATTAAAATTATTTTTATTTCCCCATTTTTAAGACAAAATGCGGCGTTCAGATCCACCATTCAACACGCAATGTCTTGTAAATTGGACGTAAAGTACGAAAATGAATGTTTTACAATAGTGTAGTATAGTGATTCCTTTTGTTATTACTAATATTAGAGTTTCAAAGATTTTGTCTTTGTTAACCTCTCTTTTATAAGAAGGTATTAAAATATTATTAAAAATTAATAGTAGTTGCTTTGAATTGCTTTGTAATTATTTTTATTTTAATTTAAGTTAAAATAAAAATAAAAAAATTGTTAAAATGTACCGGTACAGGTTCTAGGTAAGTACCCCCTCCCCCTCCATCCACAACGTATAATATATATCGCATTCATATTGTAGTTTGATATGACCACTCAAGCCGTAATCCATTCAGTTGGTGGTTAACGGTTCTACCGTTACTGATATGCGATGAGTTCAATTAAGCATATTATAGGCACGAATGTATGAATGTATATAGGCCAGTGCGACTGTAAGCGCGACGTACCCCTGCTGCCGACCTTGCAGTGTCCGAATGGAAACGCGGCGACTTTGGGTTCAATTCCGTTTCGTAAAAGATATAGAAAAAACGCGTATTTCGATACTATAAAAGGAATCAAAATTAATAGGGTTCAACTAACGGTTGACCTAAAATGATGAAGTTTCATTGCTGACAGGTAATATTAGTTCAGGAAAAGATGTGAAAATTATACGCTTATGATAAAATTTTCAAAAATAATTTAATATTAAAGCTGTTAGTAAGGTATCAGATGAAGGGACTCTGACTAACCTAAGCTAGAATGGCAGAAAAAGCTCAAGACCTCCAATTTTTGTACGGGACCCTCGGTGAGCGAGCCCGAATCGCTTTTGTCCGGTTTTTTTTAAGTATTTGCTAGGCGATTCCATCAATTTCGAATGACATTTGTTGACGTCCCAGCCAAAGCCATAAGAACCATAATCGACAATTACAAAATACAAGTATTGAGAGATTGCAAAAAAGGTTGAATACCATATAGTAAATTTTGATACTTATATAAAATTTTATTACCTTTACTAAGAAGTAATAAAAATATTATTTTCACATTTATGTTAGTTTTTGGGTCAATTTGCTCATACTTACATATATTCGTAGGTAGAGTATTAAAGTTGGTGTTAGTAATATTTAAATTAATTCTATTTCTAAAGCGGTCGAAAAATATCTATTTCCGAGTACTTTAATTAAGAATGAGGTCAACTTAATTCTGCCCAGATGATGTTCGCCAGCTGAGCTGTACATGTGGGTAACATGTACAGGTAACAGGTAGAACAAAATATTACCGCTTATAATTACTTCACGCTGTATGTATGGTAATTCTCGATACGCTAACGATCTGTAATTAAAATTTTATGTGAAGTGCCACGCTGTATCCCGCACTCAGCTGGGTAGGCAGAGGGAACCAAGTGTAGGGACACTCCGTTCCCCACTGGATTGCGTGTTGCGTGGCGGAACTCACGCTTTGCCTCGACACCAGACCGCAAAATGGCACTGCGAGAAATGGCAATATAATTTTTTATAAATATTTCATTTCTTCGAGTGTCCACAACCAGTCGTGTTTGCAGTCACACGCTAGTGCTCCTGTGCCACGACTGGCCTCGATTCCTTCTGCGTATATACGGCATACAGCGTGACGCTGTGTTCAGTAGATTTGTACTCTCATATTTCCCCACAATACTAACAAAAATATATTTCAAAATAAGTTTGGAAACCCATTTTGTTGAACCATTATTCCTGAGCCTGAGCCCAACAGATCAAACGCGAATCCCGCATATTCAGTACACCTAAGCACACTCTATATTATTTTGCCTCATAGATAGATTGCCTTTTCTTTTATGTTATCTATATATTAATACTTGAAGCTAACATTTTGTATATAATTTGGCCCACGAGTACAGAATGCTATTTTTTTTTTAAATATTATTATTATATATATTGTTATATAGTCAAATGGTTCTCTCGTCTACACATAGACATAATAAACTATGTACCTATGATATATGTATATAACTCATCGCTGGCTGTGTATGGAACATGTATGAAAAATATTTTTTTTTTAGAACCCAAAACAATGATTTTTTTTTAAAAAATGTCTGTTTGTGCGTTGGTTCACGCTAATCTCAAAATCAGCTTAACTGATTGAAATATAGTTTTTCCTATTGTATTGCGGCAAAAATTATTTTGTTCAAATAAAAAAAAAAGTTATGTCATTAAACATGGCATGCCATACAACAAAATAATCGTTTTAATTAATTGGCTTAGAAATTATTAGACCACGAAAGTAATTCATATAAGAAAATAAATAATTGTGTAATGATAGTAGTAGTACCTATATGTGGTACTTGATGACGTATTAGCTACAAACTTATTGACAGAAGTTTTTTTTCCATTATGTAGTTGTGTTGGCCCTATTAGTCGATTTTGTGGGATGCAGAGCTAAAAGAGATCTGACCTTGGCCTGATATCACCTTTGTACAGGTGCCATCAAAGAAATTCTACGAAGTCGAAGGGGCGTCTCATGTGAGACACGGAATACAGAGTTTTGTTTCACTCGAGTCGAACAAAGCCTAATTGATAGTTATACGCGCGCCCATGGGTGACAGTAATGTTGGTACTTATGACAAATAATTTTATAATTTTTATTATAATATATATACGGTATAATTTTTTTTGTGACCTTACCTTTTTGTCATTTTTTCAAAGTTTTATGTCAAATTTATTACTAGATAAACAAATAATTTAAAGATGAACAATACAATGATACCTATTATTAAAATTATATTACTAAAATATATTACTAAAATTGTATTCTGTAAATCTCTGTTACAGTATCCCCAACATTTGTGCTTACTGAGAGATGCATGTTACGAAACAGATTCAAAAATAGAAAAATGATAACATTCAAGTTTTGTAACATGTCAAGTACAGATAAAGCAATTTTTATATACAGAGGCAAGTAAACCACTGTTCGACTGACCATTGCCACCTGAATCAAAATGGAATAAATAATTTCATAACAAAGCGATACTTCGAATGAAATTAATAGTTAACTGGTAAATTACTCGATGGTCGTCGGTTTGAGTCCCATTTGAGACAATTAATTATTACATTGCACCGCCCAATTGCGGTAGATAATAAATCCCAACTCCGTGCCCAGCTCTCATGGACTTATCAGTGGAAGGGGCGTCTAATGTGAGACACGGAGTACAGAGTTTTGTTTCACTCGAGTCGAAAAAAGTCTAATTGATAGTTATACGCGCGCCCATGGGTGACGGTATTTTCATGATCATGATGACTTATCAGAGCTAGGAAATGATGATAATTTAAATAAATTCCCACTCGTAGAGATTAATCGAATACACAACTATTGCCTTTATAAACAGACGCTGCTTCATATCGCACATACAACATATAATAAATGATGAAGACAATAAATACTTTCAATTTTAATAAAATGAACAGATTTGTAAAAGCAATGAGAATATCTAATGCCGATATAATTAGTCTAGGATTAAAATTGACTTCCAACAAGGAAGTTGGTCAGGGTAGCTCCCAGGGGGGCCCAGGGCCTCCTCCTCCACCTCCACCTGAACCCAATAAATTGTTCACACACTGATACAAACCTCTTGTATTATTAGCATGATTCATTATAGATACGTTTATTTGACTTAAATGAAATATATTTGAGGGCAAACTGGATACTTGTATTTCCACCAATAAATAATCGGTCGGAAAGGAGCGAGTAAGAAAAAAGAGTTAAAATGAACTCTCTCAGTTCTAGGGAGCGAAGCGAATTAATTGTAATTTTATTAAAATTGAGTCCGTCGATCCTATTCATTGCCCGCTTATTTCTCTTTCGCCGCGGGAACCGGGCTCAAAACAGGTGCACGCGAAAAAAACCACATGCAAATGCTATTTATAATTAAAATTATTACGATCACATGTTAGATCAAAAATATATGGAAATCTATTTATGTAATTTAAATAGTAATCAACCAAACTACGAGTATAGTAGAACTAATTTGCATTTCAAAAGAATTAATTCCGCTACTACTTACCGAGAATTGCACAGTATTTATTTAATATTATTTGCTCATAACGACTCGACAAAAATTTTAGCTTCACGCTGTCATGTCTGCTGGGACATGCGGGATACAGCTATGCGGGTTGGCAAGGGAACCTAATATTGAAACACTACGTCACTTACGCCATCGACTCAATTTTTAAAAACACTGTGTATTCACAGATTTCGACGCCGCTCTTTATCTTACAACTGAACCGGAGAAATGGAATTTCCACTTGGGAGAATTTATTATTTTCATTTCCTTTTTTATTCCTATGTTAAGTCTAACTTATATATTCTTACTTTGTTTTATGCGAAATGTAGTGCTAAATTGAAATATAGAACATACTTTTTGTTGTAGATTCGATTCCTCGTCGCACTTACATACTGATTCTGTTGTACTACAGCATCCCAAACTTTAGATGAAAGTAAAAATTAAAGATTTTCGATAGCTGAAACGAGGGCAGATGGGGTGACTTTATTTTAATCTATTTGGATATATTTTCAATGAGCCCTCAAAATCTAGGTGACATGTGAAATTCGCTTCGTAAATATCGATGGGTAGAATTGAAGTGGAGATAATTAAAATTTGCAATTGGCGCAAATCCTTGGCGCAAATGGAAAAAATCTGTCAAGAATGGATAAATTATCAATATTTATATTTTGTTTGGATTTCAAGATGTATCCATATAAGAAAGAGATCAGGCAAAGTTAGCTTGTTGTCAAAATATTCTGTTCCTTCCTGTTAAGGGGTGGGAATTCAAAGACTCGCTTAATTTTGCCAAAATGAGAAAATGGAAAAATTCATTATCACGAGTCGAGTATCAAATGCGCAACTATCGCGTTTAAAGTCACGCTAGTAAGTTATTGGCTTGGCTATTATATTTATTTTCTTAAGCATGAACCGTCTTCTGTTTCTAGGTTTAACCTCGATAGCGAAAAGCGATAGATGATTGATGTCCAATGGGAAAAATATTTTGTTCAAAATTATTTGTTTATTGAAACAAGCTCTGATATCTAAATTATAATATTCTTATATATTTTTTTAATTATTAATATATGAAAAAAGTGCATCTTTGATTTGTTGTACCCTACTGGTCGTTCATTCAATACTACATTTGTCTCGCGGGATAAGAGATATCCCCTAACTTGAGTAAAAAGTGTTGCGACTCGTGGATTTAGTCAAATATTAGTAAGGATTGAAAGGCAAAAATATTTTTTCTCATCTGAATTGACAAACAAACTGCAAAAATAAGATATCTTGTAGTGTGTTGATTTGTTGCTATATACCTTTTTATTTTTATTTAACTTCACACTCTATTAAAAACTTAACATTCATCTTGTTACTAGAGCTACGAAATGAAAACAATTTGAATATTTTAACAGAATTACAGAATTTAAAAAATATATATTATTAAAGTAATTTAAATTTTATAAATTATTATAATTATCTTCGCATAAGAAGCAAAAACATATTGTAAATAAGAAGCATGCAACATATAGCCGCTGGTTTTTCTAAAGAAAGAATCCAGAAATTCTTACAGTAGATAAATGAAAGTAGGTAAATATAAGCGAGAATATGATTGATTGTCCCAAGGCGTCGAAAAGAAAAGATCAAAAGGCTTTGCCTGGCTTGATATTTTATGACGGTCACCTGATATAATATAGTTCCATTTCGAGGATGTCTAGAAAAAGCTCTGTGGAACATTGATAACGGGAAAGTGGGGTATATTTTAGGGAATAGCGAGGCCCTAATAAAGGTAGATCTTAAATTGATGTAATACAGATTTGAAAAAAATTGTTTACAAAAAATGTTAATATTGGCCTTAATTGAATTTTCGATGCATATTTTTTTAGGTTCACGCTGTATCCCGCAGATCAGGCTTAATACTAGGTTCCCTTTGCCTACCCTGCTGAGTGTGGGAAACAGCGTGAAGCTGACTCTTTGGTTGATTCATAATTATTAACAAGAAATACATTCTAAAACTATCTTATTTTTTAACTTTTTACTATATTCTAATTAAATGTAAAAAAGTGTTTTAATTAAAAATTCATATCTCAAAGTTGAAGTTGAGACGGGTGGGCAGGTGGCGCGACCCGGATTTGTTTGAGGGTAGGATTACTTTTCATATTGGAGGTGACTAAAAGCATTGTATCAAACTTTTTATACTTTTTCGGAATACAAAATGTTATTTCCCATTTTTTTTTATATTTTGAAAGTATTATTCCACGCTAAGGCGGGGAGCAGATTGATAAGAACGAATTCGTGGATTCAAGTCTCGTTACGTTCAAGTTTTTTAAAATATTTTTCGTTATTTATATAAGTATTTATTATAAATACATAAAAAAGGAAAAAAATGTGTAATGAAGTCAATCCTTCTAATAAGTTTTTTAGTAAATACATAAATGAGTAAATACATAATAAACGCTCCAGAATGATTGATAGCTCCGTAGTGAAGATAAGATGAATTTGTCGTATTTAGCTCAAAGTGAAAGATTTTTTCCTATGTTGGTAATAATCTGATTTTTATAAAAAACAGACATCACGTTTTTTGCTCAAAGAAGGATAGATAGGGGGAACCTTGTGTTACGAAACACTAACAAAATAAGAACCATCATTTCATTCACTTTAAAGGAATCTCTTATCACATACTTAAGTGTGTTTAGTCTCTGGCTACTCCGTTAGAAAAAACATTCATAATAATTTTAATGATAAAATATCTTAAACTTTACCTTAAAGCTATATTTTAAATATGAATACATTCAAAATTGCTTAAAACACACTTATATCAAAAACTTTGTCTAATTCATTATGAACTTTCGCAAGACATTTTTCACTATAATTAAAATGATGCATCTTTATGCTTTCGCCGTAGAACTTAACGACCCGCGTTTTTCTACCAGGGTGAGAAAATGATAATAATTTAAAGATGTATGATCACTACCCCTAGTGAGGATCGAATTCACAACCATCGTGTCGGAAGCTGTTCCGCTGGGCTACGGCGGTCGTAATTAAAACTATAGTAAACTTTAACTAAGTGACATTTTTAGAACAATTTCGAATGAAAATGAGAAATGGAATATAATACAAAAATTGTTGAATTCATACAGCAATTACGCTGTTGTATTCCGAAAGATGAAAACAAATTTCGGGCCATCCATACAAACAAAATAATCCATCTCTTAAACAAAAGGAAACAAAATGAGTCCTTTGGGTGCTTTAAAGCGAATAACAATTTTTTTTCACTGTCCGACCAACTTTGAAGATACTAAATTGCCGTTTTTATTATCGCGTTCTAAATACACGGCCGTTCTCTTTCAATGTTGGCGGTGCGGGCGGATTAAACCGTTCCGTTTGACTTTATGTGATGATTATATCTAGAATATTTGTCGTGTTTACGTAGAGCAAGCAGGAACAGGTACCACAAACTACCACAAACAGGTGGTTTGTAGTTTCTTTGTAGTATATTCTAGGTCCTGACTATTAATCCTAATGAACAATTGGGATTTTTTTTTATTTTTATGCAGTCGGGCTTTAAGTTTTTTATAACAGTTTTTTTTTTAATTTCACACGTTTTTTGTTAGAATTTATGAGCTCCGTTATTAAAATTTTGCAATCCTAATATATTATTTCCTTGAGTTATTACCGTGAGGATTTGAACGGTTTCAAATTAACTCAATTCATTCAATTTCACAGTCCACAAGAGTAGGCTATCGCTGACGTCATACTAAAGTTACTTTTTTAATTATAAGTATGAATAAATATTAAGTCCAAACACAAGTAGATAGTCTTAATTGTTAATTACTTAATATATTTTTTGGACTTTTAATTTATAATACAGTACTTACAATTTTCTGTTTAAGTTTTACCAACTCTTTCATAGAAATTACTTCTAATTGTCGGGCGCATTCAAACAAACTGGCAAACAAAAGGGAACAAATCATACATTTTTTTTTATTTATGTTAATACTTATATTGGTATCATTTGATACCAATATAAGTATTAACATATAATTATAAAATTATTAACTTCTTACTTTACCATCTTTACGTTCTAGAATCTCGTAGCTTATTACCAGCAGACAATTGAGATGCTTAAACATCCAAAATAAGATAAGAAAAAAAATCCATATCTTGTATTTCTACCGAACTATAGAAGGAAATATAACTATAAATAATTTAAAAAAAAACACTTCCCATCAGATTGTAAGCAAGAAACGATCAATCACCGTCGCCTTTTATAATATTTCCGTATAATAGTAAAACGCTCAGTTATTAACGTAGTTGCAAAAACTTCAACCCGGAGCCCCGCTTTCTGAATAAATCCGATACTAAAGTTTGTTCTGATTTATACAAGTATCAAAACAAATTTATCTTCTGTTACACAATGTTTAGGTTTTTTTTTAATAATTTTTCAATATTTTGAAATCGATCATTGTAAAAATGTTATATAATAAACATTGAAATTTTATTTGACTATGGAGACCTAAATTTAAATCTGTGTTTTCTCGCGTATCTTCTAATGCTGCAACTAACGAGATTATAATAATGGATAATACGATTTCGACAGACTTTGTATTTAGGACATTGGTTACAGGCGTAACCAACTGGGAAAATATTGATCGAAATATCATCTTTTTAAAATGATTCTGATGAACAGAGCAGGAACTGAGAAGAACTATTTAGTATTCCAAAGCTTCACCGAAAGGGCGCCGAGCTTATCGCGTTTCAGTGTAAGGAGCTCAGAGTAATCTCTCGGAGTTGCGATCCAAGTAGCGTTCAAAGGATTCCTTTAAATGTTTATTAATTGTCCAACACTTGAAAATACTATAAAATACTTTCTTTGAAACATTGTTAAAAGTGAAATTCATCAAAATACATGAGCTATTCTAATGGGTCATGCCTGTGCATACAGTGTAAAAGCTGGCTAACGGCTAAAAGATTAGTCTATTCCAGTAAACGTAAAAGAATTTGCTTATTTATTTAATTGAAACATTACTGTACTTTGCTGGTGTACTCCTGGTACTGGTGATTTGCAACGTGACGTCTCCGCACAACGAGGTAGAAAGGCCTCTCGTGTACGGAAATCGTAAAAAATAAAAGCGACATCAGCAGAAGTATGTATAAATGCTATAAAGAATCATTCTGTAACTGAAATTTCGTACCAGAATATAACACGCTTCGTATGTCAAACGAAACATATTTTCCATTTTCACAGTTGATCGGTAACAAATATTGTTATGGATAATATATAAATATAACATTCAAATATAGCTCCAATTGCCAAATATTTTAGATAGATTTTCGTTCGCACAATATTGGTCAATCCACGTCGCAAGTACCGGATACAGCATTTAAATTATCCGACCATTTTTCTCCCGGCTGAGTAATTTACCTGACAGACCTTGGCTGTCGTAATTTTGTTTACAATTTTTGTATTTAAAATACATTGAGTGTAAAAAAAATATAGTAAAATAGCGTTAAGCTATAAACTTTTTGTTAAGCCTTATCCTGCGTATATGCCTGCTTTAGGCAGAGAGAGTCTGGTGTCAAGACACTCCGTTCCCCATTGCATGTTGAGTGCATATACAATAAAAAAATAGACACAACACATAATAAATGAAATGTTATTTTTGATTTGCGATAAAATAAGTAAGCCTGAAAATGACATTGTAAATATATATTTATATATTATACACAGGGTGTGCCACGAATGATGATGGATGGCCGAGTTGTTTTTGCAATATTTCAACTGAAATACTGAAAACTATTTATATTTGTAACCGTCGCTGTCGTTGTCTGTATCTATATATATTTAGGTTTGCACTTTGCCTGTGATTCGCATATAGTGGTGTAGGCAACATAATGTTAAAACACTCTGTTCTGCGCTTGCTTCCCAATTTTCAAGATATTATTGGTTTATTGGCGGATTTCAATTGCTTTACCCGTTAATGAAATATTCTATTTCATTTTTCCGAGTAGAAATTATCCGACAATCCTCGATATTATAGTCAGATGGTCTTCTGTTATATATAGTACACATTTGTTGATGCCAACGCCGTCGCATTTCAATTTTCTATCTGATTTAGTACCGTCTGGCCCGTTGCTGTCGGAACGCGTCGGATCTCACACGACGGCCAGGTTAGAAGAGTAGAATCAAAACAGATTAAGCTATATATAATATTTTTCGTAATGAGAGTGTTCTATTAATAATTACATACTTACAAATATATATTTGTATTGTTTTTTTTAAAGAAATACTGATGTATAGTATTTTTTTAATAAAATATGTAGATTTATAATTAGTTAAACATTTGTATTTAAGTGGACAATATTTATGAACAAAGTGATTGTGTTTTTTGTAACGTGCTATTACGATAATCACGAATCTCCCATACAAGGTACGTGAAGAGAACCTGGTGTTGATACTGTGATTTCTTTATACATCTATCTTCTAAAATCCCTCCGTATCATGAAAAAGTAACCCTAAATCAGCGCTAGTAACAGTAGCCATTAGACTATCTGGCACCTGTTCCGCTCCATTTAACTTGAGTCAAAGAGACTGAGCGTTAGAATTACAACGCTACTTAGAGTAATCTTTTGACGTTTTTAGAGTTCCTTTATGTCCTAGTGGCTTTCATTGAGAATGTCCTACAAAATATAGTGTTACGCAATATTTGCCTTCAATTTTCATATATAGAAAATAAAATAAGCATCTAGACTTTTTTTGTGTACTACTAAAAAAATATTTTCGTCAAGTAAAATTAGAAACAATAACAGCGGCGTTTAACCACGCAAGTCCCGTCTGCACTAATTAAGGGCACGAGTAATATTTTTTTCAACACTACACTGTTCCAGTATCATAAGCTCGTAATGTATTGTCGGTACGGACTTTGTTTTTGCTTCACTGAAATATGGCTGAGCTTTTGCTAATCCTTTGTCCTAATGATACTCACCCGAGCTTAGGAGGTTCCAGCGTCGCATATATCTAGATTATACATGTCCTATAATGATTTGTAAAACTTGATTTTATTTACTGAACTAAAATATATTAGAAATAAAAAATATTTAGTGTATAGAGTTGGACTTACCCGGTGGACTTCTCGGGTGTAAAAGCTCTCTTCCAGCCTACCTGTGAAAGTTGATGAGCATCTATTAGCTGTACATATAAATTTGTATGTATATATTGTATTATTATAATATAGATTATTTCAAAATATTTTTATCCGCTGATTCTATATTATTATAATGTTACATATTTCATAAATATGAAACGAATAGATAATTAATAAGAATATACAGATAAAAATGGGGTAGATAAAGTCATAATCGCTGTCTGCAGTCTACTTATTTAAACGCACAAGTAAATAAATAAATAAATTTCTCTAAATATATTACAAAAAATAATTATAGGTGATAGAAAACATTGATGAAAAATTACACACTTTTATTTAATTATTATCACTCAATAATTGTGGAGCCTATGTTATATGTTTGGTTGTTGGATGCACACTCCCCTCCCCCACAGTGTGCGGGATACATGAAGCTAGAAGAAATAAAATTTAATTGAAATATAATATTCCTCAGACTTCACACCATATACAATCGTGTATATATACTATAACGTTCTCTAATGAGATACTTCGATCCTTATTTGGAGGAAGCCGGAAAATTACCGTTATTTATCTTTCTTTTTTTCTAAGATAACAATCAAATGTAGATTACGGAATTGATACCTTATACGTTTATACCTTATGTTTTAGGTCAGATACTTAATTGGTTACGTAATCTTTTATTGTTCTGTATTTATTTACTTGTAAAAATATATCTTACTAAACATTATAGCTATACAATCAAGATACGCGCTAGCGTGTCAAGCCAAGTTATAAATCTGGAAACACGCAATGTATATTTTAGACGAACCATTTCCAGCTCCTTTTGAGCTCTTCATAATTCGTAAACCAATTAGCCTACATGCATGAAATTTGGCGCCTTTGTAAAACTCCCTAGTTGGTACCGAAGAAGATTGTTATATATAAAAAATCTTATTTTAATAATTACTAATAAGAAAATAAAAAAGGTGAGTATGAAATTTAGATCAGAGAACGTAGGTTTGAATAAATAAAATAGTTTGAATAAAATTAACGCGCTTTAATTAACGTTTAACTTGGCTCTTATTGTATTATGATTTATATTTCGGTGGAATTATGTTCTTAAAAAGCAAATTAAGACCCTTGGGAGTTTTTTATAGAACACGGATTTATTTTGTCTGTGCCTTTTGTCTATTTTTGCTGTTTTGGTCTTTTCGTGTGAAATGTATTTAGAGGGCTGGTTGACGCCCATAAGAGTTAGTTTAGCTTCTATTTGGAGGACTGATAAGATTCCTTGAGAGTCTTCTAATTGAGAAGTAATAAAGACTCACGAGGGTTGTGTGTTCAGCTTTCAATTGAGGGTGCAACTAAAATGAGTAAAGTAGAAAATGGAACATAATATCTCTGACCTTTATTACTAAGGAATATTTTTGAGGAGAAAATATCTAAAGCATGTCTGATAATGTTAAAGAGGTTTTAGTAGTAAGAATAGGTTCAATTATATATACATAAGATTTTATCAATATAAATGATAATAATGGTATTTAACCTTCATGTTTTATGTCGCATAGCAGAGTAATTAGGGGAAACCTAGTGTTAGGATACTTCGTACCTCACCTTCTTTTTTTTTTATGGGAGAGGACAAGGCAAACGAACGTTCGGGTCACCTGATGGTAAGTGATCACCGCCGCCCACGACCCCATGCAACACCAGCGGAGCTACAGGTGAACCTTCCGCCCAATTTCAAGATATCGTGTTTTGAGTAGCGAAACTCAACGTCGCGCTTTGTCTACCATGGCGGTAGTCCAACAAGATACCCGACATGCTTTTGGCAAAAAAAATATTCATCCCAAAACTTTATCGAGCTCGGAAATCTGGTAATCTTCCAATTCCTCTAGTAATATAATAATATATAAAAAATGTACACATACTTACAAAGAGTCCATAAAACTGGCAGACATTGACTGTTGGCACCAACAACTCGGTCAGAATACTGTTTTAAATTTTCAGAATTTAAATTAGACGCAATGCGATTTTAAGATAAAGATACGGAAAGAAAAAGCTCGTGAGCTGCGACGCAGTAGCGCAGTCTACTGCGTCGCAGTAGCGCAGAAAACTATAGGGCGTTGAACACCGCGCTTACAGGCAGTCTCTGTGTCGCTGATTCGACGGCCTCAATGATTCTGACAGACACAAATATTTTATCATGAGAAACTATTAAAAACTATTTTTAGCGATTGATGTAAAATTCCAATTTTTATTCCTTTCCAGAAAATAATCTTCCCATTCTTTTGAACTAAAAACCTTTTTCCGTGACTTGCTTGTAATTTCTACCAAAAGATGAAAGAGAGCGAGCGAGGTCCTCCTCCACTAAGTACTAACAATTAGAGATTTTCTTTGCTGTAATAATGCAGACTTTAAAGTTTTTCACAATGAAAAATAAAAATATCTATAGTTATTAAGAATCTTTTATTTAATTGTGATCCCTGTTTTGTAGTGTACGTAGCGTTGAGCTCCGCCACTCGGCAGACAGTGGTAAGTGGAGTGTGTAAACACTAAGTTCTAATTGCCTACCTTGCTTTGTGGGATAAATCGTAAGGTTAAAAATATATAGGTGAATGAAATATGCCAACAAAAAAAATTTACTCAATAATTCCTGAGACGCGAAGTGCGTTTAACCTAACTAATTCTTGAGCTTTATAATAATTTATTAATAAATATGTAGCAGTTAAATATTAGCTGATTCAGTTCAGATCTAACTGGGGGGTGAATGGGGAACGAAGTTCGTTAACATTAGGTTCCTTCTGCTTTTCCCGTTATATAGGGGACACGTGAAGCTTTTTCTATACAAACACCCAATCGCCATTTAACCAGTCACACGATATATTTAGTACAGAACTTGTCCCATATGTCATATTTACATGACAAAAATAAGCTAGTTGTAGCAACATCAATCACTCGTACCTTGCTCCTGCTTTACACCATCCATCTTGTGCCGACATCGAAATCGCCTCGCGGCTGTCGGATGACGGATCGCAGAAATATTCTGATATGCGACATATTGTATACTGTACGTTTACTTGTACATGAAATGTAAATGCGATTCTTGATAGTTAATTATTTTCATCTAGTAGAATAGACAGAGACAAACTAGTGTTAAGACAGTCTGTTCTACATTACATTTCTACATAACTATATTATATGTCTATTTTAGAAAAAGTCGGTTGATTATTAATGAAAGGATTTATTTTTTAATATTCTCTTGAATAAGAACTCAATTCTTTACCATCTCGAGTAATCCAATATTTCCTAAATACGCCAATATACAAATGAAGTACACTAGTATAAATCCAAAATTCTAAATTTTTCAAGCGTGTGTGACTGTAAACGCGACCGTTATGGGTTCAATTTTTAATATTTTCATTTCATCGCTCTGATAACAATAAATAAGACGTAAGAAGTACCTTAATGGGAACGGACTGTCCTAACATTATGTATGACATCTCTGCTATGTGCGGGATACAGCGCGAAGCTTAGTCGTCTACGTACGATAATTTGACGTAATACCGGGATAAGAAGACATTAATGAAAACTTGCATATTTTTTATAAATTGCTTATCTTGCATATTTTTAATGAATTATTATCATTTTGTACAGATCATATAAAAAAGGAGGTCATTGAATTTTGTGATTCCGATAAACTGGCGTTAATTAGAATTTATTAATTCAAATGTGTTTTTACTTAAGTTATACAGATTAGTTACGAGTATTAGTACAGAGTATTACAAATATATAATAACAAGTGACAATAATTGGATAGACGCATCATGCGCCGAACGCTTGTTCTTGTTTATCGATTTGTAAGATAATATTAGTCATTATTTTTTCTAAAAATAAAAGCACACTTCTTACTACGTAAAACATATAATCAAAAGGTAATGTCTCGGCAGCAGGCAATATGACAGCGACGTCTGAATGTAAATGTGACGGTTGTGAGTTCGATTCTCATTAGGTGAAAGGTGGTCTAGAAAACAAAGCGCAACGTTAAATTCTTTCACTAAACACGCAATCTAATCGAAGGAAAGTGGACAACAGGATATCTTAGTGTAGTGGAATCACGTGAAAAATATAAAATATAGAAACCCATCTAAACTTAAATCTAAATACCAAAATAAACAATAAGCTTAATACGACAATTTTAAAAAGCTCCAAGCTCTTGAGGATCCTCAACATATATGTACATTATGCAAATCAATATTTTCAATCGCCGTGATAAAATATAAATAGATATCGAAATCCCTTTAACCCTTTAAGCGTGAATATAATAAGGCTTTAGTGTACGATAATGTTTCTTCAAGGGCCTTCGATACTTTAACGTAAGGGCTAATAATATTATTATTTAAATATTATTAATTTAGATGCCTCCCTGGCGCGGTGGGACAGCGTATAACAGTAAACGTGATGGTTTTAAAATGGTAATAATTTCTGTCTGGTTTAAGAGAAATTAACGGATTCCTAATATATTACAATTCGTTTCTTTTTTTTTCTAAGAGTCTAAGAATATGTAAGAAAGACTATATCATATCTCTGTCAGCCGTATATTATGACGGTATTGTTAACAGGCTATAAAAATGTATGATTTTATAATGCTCTCTCTCTTTTATGTGATCATTATGTTTCCAAACACGTATTCTGGGTGTTATAGTCGTCCAAATTTCCCCCGTTCGGTATTATTATAAGGTTTTTAGAAAATGTACCAAGAAGTCGCATACAACACTGGGTATATTTTTATTTATTTCTCATGATTATAATAGGAAGCCACTCGAATACACAATTTGTCCTTCTTATTGAGCAGTAGTGTCAAATCTGTTAGTCGAAATCGCGCTTACCCTTTTTACCAAAGCGAAAATATTCCATTCCAACGAGTGCGTGGCTGCGCTACAAAATAAATATACATATCTACTTATACTTATTTAATAATTATAATTAAATAATATGAACGTTACATCGGCAGAAAACAATATTAAAACTAAATCAAATCAACACTCTGGACTAACAAGCTAATTAGGTACTCGTTACTGTAGCGATCTCAAAGGTACGTTACAATGAAAGAAAGGAGAAAAATCTCTTTTCCTTCATCAGGTAAGCAATAATTGCGTCTCGGAAGATTTACCGTCGCTTATTTACGAGGCGAGCGACTGTAATTAGAAGTATTTACTTATCAACAAAAAATATATACAAATTATATTACTATGAGGTCATCGTAGCGCAGTGGCATAACGTCTTACTGTAGACGCGATAGTTGTGGGTACAGTCATTATCCCGATTCGGGGGAACAATTCTGTATATTATCATCATATTTAATACACAAAACGTGCAAATATATAAAATTGTAAATTCAACGTTTTAATTTATTCCTTTCAATAATTGCCCTATATAGCACTATTAGGTATCAGCTGTACTGTACATGCAATTTACAGTGTGAAATCGAGTGTTATATCCGGAAAATTAATTTTAGCTTACCAACGATTCAAAATTTAGCGGCTTGCAACGTGGAGATCCAACCAATCGGGGTACTTAACGTACGAGTACCTGTGCTCAAATGAACGTCAAAGTAATAAGTTTGTATCGCTCAAATAAATATAAATATAATATTTGTTTGCTTAAGCGCTAAGATATCTGGAACTACTGGTCGAATTTACTTTTTTTTATTTCGTATGAAAGCGACATTCCTCGGTAACGCTAAAGGATATATAACATTACGAATTAATTCTTAGTTAGCCATAAATAATGAAATAACCATAATTAAGAACAGAAGATATAATTAAATATATGAAATATATATAAAAAAATAAATAATGTATGAAATAAATATGAAATATATAAGTACATTATATATAAAATTAATATTTTATATGGTGGAACAACAATAAGAAGTGCGTGTCCATGTGACACGGCCATTCGGTAAAACATAGCCTGATCGGTAATCGTGAAATTTGAGATTTCAAACAAATTATCTTGATATTAGCCTTATTCTGTCAACCCTCCTAAAGGAAAAAAGCTCGAAGCTAATTAAGTCATGTATACATTATACACGTTTATTCATAAATTTATTCGTCTATTATTCAGATTTTTTGTAATTTCTTTTTCCACTCTGATGTTAATTTGAACGGATATGAATATGCATATAATATAATAATGCGTTGCAATGCGGAACTTATTAAAACTGGAAAACTTAATTTTCTTCAACTTAAAAAAAAACAACTTACCGCTTTTCCTCCCTGTATAACAGAATCCTGTTATACAGAGAGATGCAGAGGGAATCTAGTGTAAAAACATTTAATAAAGTTACACGGTAATATACGGAATTGATTTGCGCCCCCTACCACGCAACATCTCGAAAATTGGGCGTTTTACTGGATAAGAGTGTCGTAACGCTAACTTCTATATGCCGCCAAGTAAATACATTGTATACATATATTGTAGAAACATATACTTCTTAACAAACTTGAAGAGTTGCAAAATGTTGGCAATAAAACAATGAAGTTTCGACGTCCTTGACGAAAAATTATAATCACAAAATTTGAGAATCTGTGGATAATTCTCAGCACAAGATCTCTCAAAAATCGTCAACAGTATACCGTTTCTGATACATGAAATGGAACGAAATGAACGGATTACACGAGCGGAGAGAGTAAAGCCACAATTAGTCACACGTTCAAGGAAATTTATTCAGACGATGCTGAGCTTGGAACAGAAGATTCTGCGTTTGTAGAATGGAAAACCGATGTCGATGAACCAATTTAAATGTATCCTGTTCATGAATGTGTAACTAACCAGTTTATTTGTACAATATAAAGGTAAAATTTAGAGAATGTTACATCTCTCTCCAGTTTTATAAAGAAATTGACAATAAAATTTTAGTTTTTTCTCCTAAATCACATATTTGTAACTAAGTAATAATTATAAAGTAAAATAGGTCATGTAAAATATTAAATTATAAAATTAAAAGGGATTAAAATTTGATACGTATAAAACGTATAATTATTTTATCTTCTATTCACCGAACACTGCGGAGTTTTTAAATTAGATGGGTCGTGATATGGTGGAATAAAGTTCCGACGAGAACGGATTAACAAGAATGGAATTTCATTAAAGTGCATATTACAATTTGTGTAGTGTCGGCTAAATTGCTTGAATCTGGATAATTCCTGAAAGTTTTATTTTGAATAGGTAGAGAGACAATCTTCTGTTAAGATACTCTGTTTTCTACTTTTCGGTTATTATTAGCGTTTTTACGAAGAAATTGAACCTATATAGGATTAGCCATGAGGCCAAGCGTGGCGCAGGGGTATAAGAGTGTGACTGAAAATGCGACTAGTTGTGAGTTCAATCCCCACTCGACGAAATTAAATATTTAGTATTACCATTTCTTCGCTCTGGTGTCGTGGCAAAGGGCGGCGTTGAGTTCCGTTACTCAAAACGCTATGCCTTCAGAATTCGGCGAAAACTGGAGAACAGAGTGTTTTAATACAAGGTTCCCTCAGTCTACCTTGATGAGTGTGGGATACAGCGTGAAGCTGCAAAAAAATATGACTAGCCAAACCTACCGACAACTGCCCGACGATGTAATGGAATTTCATTAAAGCGCATATTACGCCCGTTTGTATAATGTATGCAAAATTGCTAGAATCTGGATTCTGACCATATTGACGCTCGAGAGTTTCATAATGAAGCTATTAATCTCAGTCAGCTTTCAAACTTCAAATGCACTTAGCGATGAGATGTGAAAATCTCGCAAGTTATATTAAAAACCCTGTGAAAGGTTGTCTGTCTGTATATGTGCGTATATACGCGTATATGTGGGAATAACTTTAAGGGGTAATATATTGTTGTGCTTTCATATACATTGGGGGTGACTTTCAGTTATATTTTATGGACACTTAAAAGTGATTGTAAGCTTACTTGAGGAGTTTTTTTTGGAATAAACACAGTGTTAAGACACTCTGTTCCTCACTTACGTTTAATTTCTGCAAAATTCTGGTAGCTGGCGTTACCTTGGCTTGGCTCAAGACGCTATGTCTTGAGTTCGAGCGGAAAGCGGTGAACAGTGATACTAGGATCTTTAAGTCTACTCTGCTATATAAATGCATGGTTAAGTTGGTGAGTAAAAAAACTTAGTAGACCCCAAACCATCTGCGATAGGATATGAAATCTATAAAAACCATTCAAAATGTCAAACGCGAAAGATGAATCGTTTGAAATATTCAAGAAAAGTTCGTTGCATATCCCTCCAAGTGTGGAGCTCACTATATAAATCTTAAATTCGACAGATTTGTGTGATGTAGGTATATACAATTTAAATATTTGAATTCTTAAATAGTTCAATTAATTTTGTTTCGTTAACTAACAATGAATAACGCCCGATGTTATAGTTTGAAATATCAATCTATTTTTATGTATAGCTTGCCAATAATCTAAAATGTATTCGAAAAATTATATAGGTAAGTACATATATTTTGTCTCAATAATTCGGCGAAGTCAAAATATACAGATATAATTAAAATAAATCATTATAATTATTAACATAATATGAATAAAAATTATATAATATTTATTTGTGTAAGATTCTATCTATAAATATCTGGTCAAGCGAACCACTAAACCCACGAGAATTATTATGACAAATAAAAATTACGACGAAAAAACATCTCATAAATTGAATAAAAATATATACTCGTATATATATCTCCCAACAAGATATCGTAATAAAAAAATGTATACAAAATACTCGGAGTGATGTCAGCACCCTCAGGAACTTAAGTTGCCAGGCTTGCGTGATCAGAAATCTGAGAGGGCGTGTTGAATCTTCCAAGTTTCTTCAGACCTACTGTCACCCAAGTTGTTAGGGGAAGGATAAGCGTCTGCTTGCCGTCAAACATACTTTAGCTTGAAGATAACGTTGAAAGTTTATAAGACCATAATTTTGTTAAAAAAATATTCAAAGATGTCAATATTTAAATATCGAATGCTTTTAAAAAACACTCTGGTACTTTTGGTAAATTTATAATGTTTCTATGCATACAACAGATTCTAAATAAATATCCTGATTTTGTATGAAAAAAAAATATGAATTTTACTGGAACAAGCGCCTCTTCTATAGAGCATCCAAATATTCAAATTACTTTATCTTAAATCTTTGAATTTTAGAATATTTCTTATAGGTAATTTACATATCTTTATATTATGGTTATAAATAAACGAATTATAATATTGAAAGAAAATAAATTTTTGTATTTTGTAATGTTATTATTATTTGCCGTGGTGCAGGTGCACAGACGTGTGCTCCGAGAAAATTAAATATTTAATATTTTCATTTCTTCGCTCCGGTGTGGAGGCAAAAGCGTTGCACCGAATTCCTCTACTTAACACGCAATACCTCCAAAATTCAGGAAAAAGTGGGAAGCACTTATCACGGGGCTCTCTGACCTGGATACTCTGTGAAACTGAAAAAAAAAAATCATATAATTAGAAATTAAGATATATTTATATATTACACATACTGTATATTTTGAATATATAACCCTGTATTGAAAATGCTTATCACATATAAATTTCCTGTCCCAGATGTACGTCATTTGAAGTATTTAGATGTCAGCGTCAACATTGTTATGCATGAATCATATTACCTCTGCAAACATGCCATTAGAATATTGGTTTATACCAGAATTCTCGCACATTCGTTACTTCGTTACTTATGTACTTACGTGACAGCTATGGCCGTACAGCTCTCACCATATTTCGTATTACATACAATATGTACCTTATTTTCGTGTGTATATTTATGACCTGGCGTCTAAAACGTGGGATTCCATTTTTTTTCTTTGTCTTTGAGTAGCGTCTTTCCGTTTCCATACTCGTGTGGATTTCTAGTCTAGTTCTAAATATCGATATAGGATTCAGTCGCAAAAATATATGCTTTGAATTATTTATTTTATGAAAATTTTAGATAACCAGAGTCTCAGAGAGGATATAAAATAAATGTAAATGCGAACTGACACTATTTATATCAACGTTGTCGATAGTCTAAAAGTTAATGGTAAAGATTATTCAATTCATACTTCAATTAGCATTTTGTTTGAGGTGAGTTCCGTAACTCGCGGGAATCGATTATTTTTTTAACTCTTCTTTGTTCTGGTATAAAACTAAGAGCGGCGTTGAGTTCCACTACACACACGCAACAACGTATGGAAACAATATACAATGTCTAGAAAATTGGGTGGAAATTGGGTAATGAAGACATTCCTTCGGCCTACTCTGCATGATGCGGGCTACGAGTAGCTAAAAAAATATTACATTTACGTACACTGAATTATGGACATATATATCTTTAAAAAAGTAATTTGTAATTTTTTAAGAGTTCATAACATGATGAATATATCCTGTTATATCACCAGCGTATTTGCGCAGAATTTCTATATTTCATATAAAAAAGGTAGATGTGACAGAAAATCTTCAAACAACCCTTCTACGTCGCAAGCCGGCAGGTACAATTATTTGCTTTTGCGTTTTTAAATAGTGCCTATGGGGACTATGGTCCCCATTCAACGGGTACAAAAAAATATTACGTATTCGTAGCACAAAAACGTCGGGAAGCGGGTAATAGAGCGCGGGTGCTATTAAGAATTTAAAAAGCTCAGTGCAATTGTTTCACACCCGTCTCGCCGCATCCCTTCCAAATACTATGGTTTGAGATGAGCTTTCATTCGAACTTTTCCATCAACAATGTTGTATATTTTTATGTATGTCTTTTTTCTCTGTGTTCTCATTATGGCGGTGGCGAGAGCTGTGTGTTTTTTATTGTGTATGGTTACTAAGTGAATAATAGTAAACTTTTTAATAATGATAAATTAATATTTATAATTTAATAATCGTATTCGGCAGAAAGTGGGGAACGGATTGTCTTAACACGAGGTTCCCTCTGTCTACCATGCTGTGTGCGGGATACAGTGTGAAGCTGATTTAATTTTTTAATAATAGTAAATGGAAGCGGTCCTGGTGCAGCAGCACAGTGTCTGACTTTATACGTGATGGTTGTGGATTTGATTTCCCTCGAAGTTATGAACTATTTTCATTTTCTCAGTTTTGTAACAAAAAGCAGCGTAGCGTTGAGCTAAGTCCACAATCATCATGCATAACTCAACTTCAGGCGAATTTGAGAATATGACAATAGATTATCTGTGCCAGATAAATGATCGGGATAAAATGTGAAAATAAAAAAAATAACCAAAATGTACACCTATGTATAAATAAATTAATATAATATAGTTCAAAGGTCAAGTGGGACCCAATTATTGTAGATTAATTTAAAAGCTCATTATAGTCGTCTAAATTTGGATAAAGCTTACAGAAGGGTCCTGACAATAATTAATCAACGTCTGTTATCTTTCATGTCATGGCCGTAGTAATAGAAGAAACATCAGATCTATAAATATACATACATTTTAATTGAAACTGTTTAACCTGAATAAGAAGAGGCTACCCGAGACCACGGACCACTGTAAGTGTAAGAAATCAAGAAAACCAAAGATCTTACGAAGTATAAATTATATAATATCTATTTAATAATATCTATATCTATAAATAGCTGCATATTGTATCCCGCATATGTAGTGTAAGTAGAGTAAAATAACATAATAGTGGAAGAGAATACCACTTCCCTCGGTAAAAAAAATCAGACATTGGTTTGCTTTTTTCCTATAACAGGATGAAATTGAAATTGAAAAATAAAATTTCACTTTCAAATTTAATTTTCAGTAAGTAAATATTTCACTTCTTCGAGTGGGGATTGAACCCACAAACGTTGCACACACAACACTCGCACCCTTGCTTCGCCACGACGGACTCATTCATCGTACCGGCTATTTCATATACCATATCATAATATTTATTCCAAGCAAAAACATTTATTACGAGGTCACATAAACAAAGGATTCAAGAAAATACGTTTTGTTTTATGACGCTATAAGGGAGAACGAGTCTCTTCATATGTTGTAAGTTATGTGATAATTTGACTGACTTCAGCTGACGGCTATGAAAATTATGGTAATAATAATAAGCTATATAATATAGTAGCTAGGATTACCATAAATCGGCAGAGAGTGGGGAACGGAGTTCTCTGCCTACCCTGCTGTGTGCGGTATACATCGTGAAGCTGATTTTTTTAAATATAATCTAGGTATGTAGTACATATATACTACATTTTTGGACATTTAATTGCTACCAATGTGCTTTTATTCTTAACCTATACAAAAGTCCTTAAAAAATGGAGCGGTCTGAAAAAGACAACATCTGACTACAATCGCGAGAAAAAGTTTTTTTATTTCCTCGCTTTGATAGCATGGCAAACTCCGGTGTTGGAATCCGCCACATGACGCGCAATGTCTAGATATTTGGACGGAAAGTCTTTACACTAGACTCTCCCTACTCTTCTCTATGGGATGTGGCATTAAACTAAATAAAAAACATGTCACTTGTGCAATTACAATTGTTTTGTTTGCAATTTTAACTGACAAATTTTAATGTGGCACAAGTGTGTGTTTGTAGAAGCGACGGTTGTGGGTTCGATTCCTACACGGGGGTAAAATAATTTCATATTTTCATTTCTTCGTTCTGGTAACAAGGCAAAGCGTGACGCGTCACCAAAACCCCAAGAGACGGGAACGGATTGCCTTAACTTCCCTCTGCTTACCATAATATATGCGGGATATAGTAAAAAAAAATCATGTATATAAAAGTAAATATGGAAAAGAAACTAAAAAAACAGCTTTGTGTCCTAGCATCAGTCTTTATGTGATTCTAGTGCCAAGTTTCCAAAAGAAATAAAGGATCGTCTACAGAATAACCTTCTAGGAATGTAAATGTTTTGGAGACAAACATTTTCGATGGTTCCTTACTGATGCTGACATTTACTCGGATTATATAAACTCTTCGAAACTATAATAATTAATAGTATAATATATAGTTTATAAAATAAAATATAAACACTTTGTCCTGCGCTAAGTACTACAGATTCTGCTAGGCTGCTAAATTATATGAGCCTAAAGCTGAGTGGTCTACTAATAACATCTGAGTCACTTCACTATTCAGCCCTTGCTCCACCTTCAGATGCTGTCACCTAAACACGAATACACACCGCAGGAGCATCTTGAGTGTTTTCTAAGAGATTTTTGAACAAGTTATTAGATAAACAGGTGGAGGAGGTGGAGGACACTAGGTCCTAGACCATTAAATAGCACTACTCACCCGTACATATATTAGTATGTTACACAACGATTACGACTCTGGAGTCGTCAATAGATGAATAATTGCCGTGGAGATAACGAGTTGAAATTATTACATTTTTTTTTCTTTTTATTTTCAGCTTTACGCTGTACCCCGTATATAGTAAGAATCTGGATTCCATCTGCCTTGCCTTGCATTATGTCTGAACACTAGTTTTAAGGTAGCGAAGATATGTAAATAATTATAAATAATAATGCATTCCTTTAAGTGAAAATCGAATCCACAACGATTGCGTTATAGTCACTGCGCCAGAACGACCAACTTAAAAATATTTTTAGATAGCATAATCAACATTTTACATTGTTTCAAGCCAAACATAAGTAAAATATTTACGTATCCATCAAACAGTAAACTAAAATTATTCAAAATGTTTATCATAACAACTTATTTCCTTAAAAAATATATAAATGAAAGACGAAATAAAACCTTAGGCTTTTGCGTGGAAAAAATGTACAGAAAAAATCCTCCTTTGTGGCATATTGCAACAAATTTTTCGGATACGCTCCTCGAAGTAAACAATAGTTCAGAGAACAACAAATAAGAAACAGCCGAACGAAGATAGAATGAAACGGGGGTATAAATAATGCATCCCATACATAATGTATTTCGGTAAGATGTGGGTTAACAAATTTGGAGCGAGCTTTAATGTAAATATAAGCTTTTATGATGTTTCGACGTTTGTTTGAGTATATTTGACAGCTTTGCGTGCTAATACCACTGGATGGAGTTTGTTTAAAATATTTTCTTTTCAAAGCCATCGTGGGCCAGGGCTTCGGGCAGAAAATGCGGAGGCTGTGAGTTAGATCCTCAATAAAAACCAGCTGAAGTATTATGTTTTATCAATAGCTCGCCTTGTTAAGACACGTGTGGTGTTAAATTCCAATAACTATTCCAATACTAAACAATTAAAACATGAATTGACTTGACGCTAGGTTTACTCTGCATACCATGCAGGATAAAATGTGAAGCTGGAGCTATATTTTTCATTGCTGAATGTCGTCTGAGAGCGGAGTGATGTGACTTACTTGTGATGTACTTCTCTGATGATGATGGCCTATAGTTTATTTGATCATAATAAATGGAGCGTAGCATATGTACTTCCTTCCTCCGTTTTCCTGATTTATACAAGATTCTAAATAGGTACTATTTGTCTATACTACTGTATATACTCCTCTTCTAGCTGTATCCCACAGATAGCAGAGGACAGAGGTGAAGGGAACCTAATATTAAGACACTCTGTTTCCCACTCTCAGCTGAATCCTGGCGACATTGCGTGTTGAGTGGCGGAACTTAACGCCGCGAATTGCCTTGACACCAGAGCGAAAAAATGAAGTAAACATTTTATTTACTCGGGTGAGAATCGAACATACAATCTGTCGCGTTTCCAGTCACACATTTGTGCCCCTGTGCCACGACTAGCGTCATTATAATATAATATAGCGTTAAATAAATGATAGTCATCAGAATGTTGTGTTTTCAAGTATATGAATATTCTATGTCTTACAAAATGTTAACTCTGTAGTAACAAAGATTATACCAGCTTGTAGATATGATTGTTTCAGTAATTTACATAACGCTATGTACTATAGTTATAAATAATATTATATTTAGTTTTAAACCGATCGATGTATTTTTTTACCTAGATTATTTTAATATTATAAATCTGAAGAGTCCAGAGTCCAGGCCAGTAGTGGCGTAGGGGCACACCTGTAAAATCGACTGGTTGTGGGTTCGATCTCCACTCGAGAGAATGAAATATTATTAAATTGTATATTTTCATTTTGGCGTTGCGATCCGCCCCTCGATACGCAAAGCCTCCAGAATTCAGCAAAAAGTGAGAAACTGAGTGTCTTGACTCAAGGTTCTCTATGCCTACCCTGTTGTGTTGCGGGATCTAGCGTGAAGCTCATAAAACTTGCTACACCATTTGCGCTGGTCCATTTATCGTAGAAGACTATATAATGATAGACTATATAAGAAGAATAAAAACTACTTAGCATGCCATAGATTCACCCTATGGATGCCCATCGCGTTGCAAATTAAGGATGTTATTTTTTTAGTTTTACACTTACTCCTGGTTAGCAGGATATGAAGAGAGATCCTTGTGCCTAGTTACTCTGTTTTTCATTTTTTGCCGCCTCTTCAGTCAATATAGTAATTATTGTACATATTCTATGTGTATATTGCTTAAAATTAAATGAGGGAATTTTATTACAACAGAAATATATTTTTCCGTTATTAGGTATGCTAATAGTTATTGTAAGGTCGCTTTCGTTTGTGCTTTGTTGTTTACAAATGATAGTATTTTGTAACTTTATTTTTATATGATAGAATACTTATTTATAATTAGTCACGTCAAGTCAGTTGGTGTAGAGTGTAGTCACTAGTCACGATTTCTTAACTAAAGATAGTGAGTTTGCTGCATAATAATAATAATTTTCCATTCCTTATAAGACACTTCCGTTCCCCATTTTCCATCGAATTCAGGAGGCATTGTGTTGCGGAACTCAACGCCACGCTTTGCCTCTTTACTACTCCCTTTTACTCTTTACTAAAACGAGAAAATATTTATATTCAATATTTTATTTCTCCGATTCGGATACGAACTCATAATTTATAGCGTTTGCAGACCTTTAAATTTATGGAAAAAATAAAATGATTCGTTTTAGACACGCTACATCTCCCATATAGCAATATAAGCAGAGTCTAGCGTTTCTATCTAATTTTTAGAACATTGTGTGTTAAGTGTCGGAACATAATGCGGCACTTTGTCTTGTTATCAGAACGAGAAAGTAAATATACATAATTACTCCAAGTAGTTATCGAACCGAAAAGTGTCGCGTTTTCAGTCAGAATCTCAGCCATTGAGTCACGGCGGCCTCGAAGATAAAAAAAGAAAAACACAATAACTATTTACGTTACCAGATTCATACACAGCAAGCTGTTAGCGAAATCTATTTTATTAGTATAGTTGTAATAAATCTTGATAAAACTTATTTTATGTGTGCCGTTACATTTCATTTCGTTCGTGTAAGCTTGTGGATATATTTCGGGGGCGTTACGCAACCGACTGTATGGAACAACACGTCACCTCGCCAAACAGACTAAATTTAAATAAACAACCCTCATGTCGAATTTTAATGTAAAATTCTTCTCAAATTACTTAAGAATCTTCGTAGCCTTCGAAAATATTGTATTTACATTGAATTTTATTTCATTACATAGTGTTTTGGAAGTGTTTTTTCATAAATTCTTGTTTACTCGTAGAAATTCACTAGTTTGTCTTAATAAAATACTATGACATATTAAAAAAAAAACATCTAAGTTATTATTTACTTCCAAGTAAATTTTATATTATAAAAAAAATTCTTATTCTAAAAAGCTCCACTCATAAATTACAATATAATTCGATAAGTTTATTGATCTTTGCGAACAAAGATATGGGCGAGCCGAATAACGTTACTGAGAAGGATCGAATAAAAAGAAAAGCAATAATTTAACGTCGTCTTTCTTTTGTTCCAGATAATGCCTGCCACCTTAACTAACGCCCGACTGCCTTGAGGCAATATGAAAATCAGACGGAGTGTAGAAGTGAGGCTGATAGCCTTGTGTACCACTTGGATCCTCGTCCCGGCCATCGCTTGTCCCACACAATGCATATGTAAGTGGAAGAATGGCAAGCGATACGTCGAATGTACGGACAAACTACTCAAGGCGATACC
>JBAIZZ010000340.1:1531915-1615852 GCA_037355905.1 Heliconius aoede | reverse complement strand
AAAGCGTACAAGATGGATAGATAGATAGATACAAACCATGTTCAACGCTATTATGACCCACTAGACTTATATAATGGCCTTTCAATAATTCCTTCGACAAGGGATCGAATTCACAACACCTCACCTCACATTTACAATCAGATGATGTCCATAAAATCAAATCTTATAAAATAGCCGAGATTTGCGCTTCCATGTTGGGGGGCCCCGCCCGCGGGGGTGTTAGGGGTTTCCTTTTGTGAGTCTTATATAATAAGGGTAGTAATCTAGAGTTAACTGTGTTCCAATAAGCGTATAACAATGACGATGTAGCTTGAAAATACCTTATGGCTTAATAATGGTCAGAGGCCCGAATATGAATACCGCTACATACATTTTTTTTGACACATTTTCTTTAAAAGCACTAAGAGATATATTTCCTAAGCTCTATCGGAAGTGAAGAAAAAAGAGAGAGAGAGAGAGAGAGAGGCGACGACTAGTACAACACTAATTAGGATTTTTCATTAAAAAACTCGGCTGCTACTTACAAATGAAGAGTAGTGTAAACAGTGGCTACAAACAAGAACTGTCTGCAGGTTTGGAGGGGAAAACGGTTTAGTTATCAGAGAGGGGGCACGACCATAGCAGCAAGGGGCACAAGCGGACAACTGTAGAGGAGACGGTTATGAGTTCCATCCCCACTCAGGGGAATGATATATTTAATATTCTGTTCTACACGTAATGCTTGAATAATTCAGTGGAAAGTGGGGAACAGAAATGTCATAATAAAAAACGGTGTGTGTTTTTTTTTTTTTTTTTTTTTTTTTTTTTCTTTTTTTTATGGAAAAGGACAAGGCAAACGAGCGCACGGGTCACTTGATGGTAAGTGATCACCGCCGCCCACGACCCCGTGCAACACCAGAGGAGCTGCAGGTGCGTTGCCGGCCTTTAAGGAGGAGGTAAACGCGCTTTTTGAAGGTACCCATGTCGTATCGACATGTTTATTAACAGTGTAGTATTCTAGGTTCCCAGGTTCCCGTTGCTACTATAGACCTTTCTGTGCGCGAGATACAGTGTGAAGCTAAAAAAAAATTGAAATTATTAAAACCTTTTGCTTTCGTTATAACTGTAATAGAATTAAGTGACTGATCTTCAAAGGAATTTAAGCGTCTTTGTTTTACATGAATAATTATGACGTTGAACGATGAAAACACTGTGTAATTATTATGAACACGAATATGATTAATTTGATTCTAGTGGAAAATCTTATGAATTAAATTTATATGTATATTTAGGTAATAACATTATAGGGATTTAACTGCTTGCTTTGCATGCTCGACACCAAAGGGATGAAATGAAAATATAATATATAAAGCCTCCAGAATTAGAAGAAAATTCGGAACGGAGTGTCTTATCACGAAATTCCCTCTGCCTTCCCTACTATGTGCGGGAAGCGTGACAGCGTGAAGCTGATTTAATTTATTTATTTTTTTTTCAAAAATAAAAATATAATAAATGATTACTTATAATATATATTTTAAATAACAACATAATTTAGTAACTAAACATCGAATTTAGAGCAACGCCAACGCCAACGCTGCAGTGTATTAAGCCTTTTTGTAGTAAATGTTGATAATACGGCTGTAACTATCCTGGAAACTTCACTGAGACTGCGTCCTCTTTGTACACGAGTACGCGTTACAAAGGTTCATTTCTAATTTAATCGCAGAATTTAACAAAGTTTAGAGTTATATTTAATTTTAATACAAAATATTATTTCCAGCGTAATACTGACTCGAATTCATTTCATATCGTCGTGGTAATTCTCGTACTATATTATTAGTAGAATTATTAAATATAAATATATATTTATGTTGCATTATCTACTATTGGTGGTTTACAACGACATTTGCGTCAACTATAAAATGCTAAATGATATTGTGTACGCATTCTTATCGTATTGCGATAAGCAAAACTTGACGTCAGTTGTGGCGCAGGGACACAAACGGTTGACGCGACAGATTGTTGGTTTGATTCCTACTCGAGGTAATTAAATATTAAATATTTTCTATTCTTCACTCAGACAATGAGGGCGCGATCCGCCTCTCGAAACGCAATGCCTCGAGAATTTGGGGAAAAGTGGGGATTGGTGTGTCTTAACACTGCGTCCTGTCCTATGATTTATAATAAATGTGCACTTTCTTTTTCACATTTCACATATTTATGTTTCACAAAAAATATTTTAGCATGAATAACCCCGTAAACCAAATTGACTACCATCATACATACTGAATCTCAGAAAACTTCTCTACATAATGCCTTGATGGATGCAAACCACTTACATTTAAACGCAAGTCGTCCCGGACGCGTGACGTCACTAGATACTGCGTAATGCCGTCATGTCACCGATCGCTCAAGCTACCGCAAATCCTGAATAAATCGGCGAGCTTGGATACGTATTGAATGAAAACGAATGTATTTGGATGAAACTCTAACCTAAGTGGTTAGACTATTTTACATTTTTTATTGATATTATGATACTGATATTATTATGATACAGCATGTAGCTGATTTAATTTATTATTTTTAGAGTTCCGTACTTTTTAAGGAAAAAAGGAACCCTTATATTACTAATAAGATCACTTTATTGTCCGCCTGTCTGTCAATTCAGACCCTTTATCTTAAGAATGCTGGGAGATATCGGGTTGAAATTCAAACCATATACTCTATAGATCTACAGCCTCATGATATTCAAAAATATTTCACTATTTACTTAGAAAAAAGATATTTATATCGCAAAAAATGCGTATTTGAACATTATGAAGGTAATCAAAATCCACAGGGTACTTACGTTTGACCTAAAATTATAAAATTTGTCAACTAGCATCAACGGGTAGTACTAGTTTAGGAAAAAATCTGAAAACTAAATATATGTGGTTAAAACCAACCTAAAAGCCTTAAAAGCTGTTAATTCAAGTGAGGTATCAGATGAAAGAGCTGTGGCTAAGCTGAGCCTGGATTTCAGAAAAAGCTCGTTTCGAGAGAGCGACTACTAATTTTTGTACGGAACTGTTATTTGTATATAGAATAAGATGGAAATGCATGCTTGGATTTTTCATTATTTTGCAAAATGAAAACAGATGGATGGTGTGACAAAGGGCCTCCTATTATTTATTAAGGGCCATCAAAACCGCGATTAGTAGAAAGTACAGCTGAACGAGCACAGCGTACACTCTGCCCCATTTCTAGTGCTTTATCAAATATCAAAAGCTAAAACTATGCTCTCAGCAAACAATTTCCATTTTTCATCGAAAATCGCCTCCCAAATCAGGCTTAAATTCACAAAATATTGCGTTTTTACACTCTCGTACTACCCATTTAGCTACATCTTCCTCTGAATGATGTTTATAAAAAACTTAGTAAAGCAACATTGTGAAGGATGTGACTGTAACGCGATGGTTGTAGGTACGATCCCTACTCGAGGTAATTATTAGAAAGTGTGGAACGGACTGCATGGTACAGTGTAAAGCTGATACTGTCTGTCAACATATTTTGTGTCGATAGATATACGATAGTGTTGAAAAATAAAGACAAACTTATATAACGCCTAGTTATCGCCTTCAAATTTTAAATAAAACATTTATGGGTTTGAGTACACGTATTTGCAATGATATTTCACCATTTAATGTATATTTTTCACTGCAGAAAATACGGAAAGTGCATAAAAAGAAATACGTAAAAAATTGTTGAGTCAAATCTTGACTACCCATATTCATATAGATTTCGACTCAAGCGCGATATTGAATTTGGCTTTCATTTCACATTTATGTTTTCGTTGGGATATATTATAGTTTAAATGAAATCCATAAGAACCAATATACAAAAATTAAACATTTAATGATAATAAAATAAAATTTGCAAAAAAAAGTATCGTATTTATTTAACAAAATCATCTCTACAATTCCACTAAAAGCATTGCTGCGTTTCGTTATAAAACTACATTAACGGATCTATCGATCTCCCTATATATTTTACGTAAATTGTATTTTAAAAGTAAATTAAAGAGTTTATTTATATTGAACTGACTTTTTTTTAATATTAATTTTTTAATATAAAAAAATTTTTCGAGACTGACAATTAATTTTAGTTCTTACATGGTATATAAAAAACCCCATGGGATTCGCTTTTATTTTTCTTATTCTCTTCTCCTTTCAAGATATTTTTTCAGATTTAATAGAGTAAAAGCTAAAGGACGTTTGTACTCTAATGTCAACTTAGCGCGAATAGAGTTTTATCGTTATTGGTTTTCCCTAACAATGATAAGTTCAGGACTTCGTGGTAAACTGGGTCAGCGTCAGACTGTAAATGCTGTAATTATAGTAGTTTTCATCTCCGATTCGGGGACTGAAAAAGCTGTGACGTTAAGTTCTGCCACTCATCACTCAACTAGATTACGGACAAAAAGCTAAGCTAAAAAAAATTATTACCCCGTAAGAGGAAAAACATGTAGTAAAGTTGTAAAAACTTATCTAAGCGTGCGAGTGCAAACTCCACAGGCTGTGGGTTCGATTTCCACTCGAGTAAATATTTAGTGTTTTCATTTCCTTTCTCTGTTAACGAGGCAAAGCGCGCCGTTAAGTTTGGCCACTCAACACACAATGCTTCCAGAATTCGACGGAAAGTAGGGAACGAATGTATTCTAATAGAAACGGAATCTCTTAAGACTAAGTTCACAGGATTAATCTACCTACACTACCGGATATGTGTGGAACACAGTGTGCTAAAAAAACAAACAAAAAGAAGTTCTACTATTTTTTACACTACTTCTAGGTTCTACTACTTCTACACTAATATTTAAATCTAAGATCGTCCATAAAAATATCAATGACTACCTAGAAGATGCATATAATTTGGCGGAATTCATCAGATAATTAAAATATTTTAAATAGTTGTATAGTGAGAATCGAACCAACAATCATATATAAGCATTCATGTCTTTTTGACCTTCTTATATAACTTCAAATGAAAGCAAAAGATTCATTGCAATAGCCTTATAAGGACAACGTTTATTTCAATTAGCGGGGAGCTCGACATTTGCCATATTTCCAAAAGGACATCTCCGTAATAACAAAATGTTAGTTTTTTTGTACTTAAATAATATTATGAATTGATCCTCTGTCATAGGGGAGCCGAAGAGTGGACTTCGGGACTTACTACAGCGCGGCAGATTAATATACTGGGGAATTCCTTGTACTCGGTTACGTACATCCTGTAAATATGAGCTGAATCTGTTCGAATGATAGTGACGAATAAGTTCTCAAGGTTTCAATAGCTTCACGCTGTATTTTGCACATCGCATAATAGACAGAGAGAAAGTAGTGTTAAGATACTCTGTTCCCCACTTTACGCTCAATTTTTGAGATGTTAATTATTAAATGGATCCTCGTGGCGCAGTGGCACAAGGGTGTGACTGTAATGCGACGGTTGTGGGTTGTGATACCCACTTGAGAAAGTGAAATATTTATTTACGTTTATATTTCCAGTTCTTCGCTCTGGTGTCGAGGCAAAGCGCGGCGTTGAGTTCTGACACTCAACACGCAATACACCTACAGAATTCGGCAGAAAGTGGAGAGCGGAGTATCTTCACACTAGGTTCCCTCTGCCTACCCTGCTGTGTGCGGGATACAGCGTGAAGCTGATTTAATTACCGAATTAGCCGTAGCCAAAACGCCCAAATCATGTAATTTTGTCTCTCAAATATTTTTTTTCCTCAAACATATATAGGTAGCGACATATCCAACCATCCACAAATTGTTTTATTTGAATAGCTGTAATTAAAGTAAATAAATTAGAAATTTGTCTTTTGATCTCGAAGCGGCTGAAAGGGAGAATTCCACGTGTTTCACATTATATTCATAATACTCAAGAAAGTTAGATCAAAGCGACTGTAAAGGTAAAAGCATGAATGGAAACGATTTTTTAATAAATTATAAGTAGGTGTATTAGAAATATAATGAAAAATCAGCTTTTAGTAATATTGTACATTTTTGTATTTGCGAATTAATTCCGAAATATTTATTTTTAAAAGGCTATAAAAATATTTAATTGAACACGTGTTTCATATTTTATTAGAATGAACACCCTTAATTGAAAATAATTTCATAGATATATTTTATAAATGTTCGTGTAGTTCAAGCGGGGGAAGCCACCCGGGTCCACCAGTTTAAGTATAATTACATTCCCCGGATTGGAAATCGAACCCACAACTATCACAAGTACTGTCTAACGCGGTGGCCTCTAAATAACCTAATCAACTTTTTAATATGTAAATATAATTCATTTACTTGAATCTCTTTTACATATAAGTTCAGTGTGGAGCGCAATTCCGTTATCTGAAAAGCAATAAATTCATAAACTGCTACGTTTGTAATTTTTAAACGAATTTTAAATTATTGCACTATCGTAGTTTGTACTTGGATATATTTTTGATCGTTGTTATGGTCATAGATTCGATTCTTTTTTGTATATCTAAAATAGTTAGCCTTCGATTCTTGTGCGATACATAAAATATGGCGTTAAGTTTAATCTAATAACAAAAAGGGAAAACATCAGTGGTAACTAGCACTATATAAACAACTTTATGCTCAAATCTAAAGATATATTGTACGTATTCTTATAACAATTGACTAATATTTCTTTAACATTACGATATTTTGCACATAGCATAATAGCGTATGATTTTTACATACCTATATATATATACCTACCTATGTATGTAAAAAGAACCTAACGTTGAGGTACTCAATTCTCTGCTCTCCGCCCGAATTGCAACCGCAACGGAAAAATAGAATAGGTAACAACACTACCCCGAGTGAGGATGGAATTGGCCTTTATAGTGAATATAATAGTCTATTATATTTACTGTAAATTTCGTGTTATTGTCTATTATACTTACTGTAATATAATAGTGTTATAGAGGTTTTATATCGGACAATGAGTTTTGTGGTCATAAATGTCATATTGAATGCACACGCGATCGTTGTGGGTCCTATTCTAATTAATGTGAATATTTGTTTTTATTTAGCACCTATAAATTCAAAACATGAATAACCTATAGGCGTAATTACAAGCAAAAGTGAATAAAGAGCGAGTAAATTTGGCTTTTAATTGACGGGAAAACTGATGCGAGTACAATTGGAGATGAGATCCATGTAAATAATACAATAAAAGCTTAAGTAGGCTAATTTTGGGCTTTCAAAGTTTATGTTGCCGAATCATTTTGAGTTAAGTAAGTGCTTGTGAAACAAATATATTATTTAAATTGTTTAATATACATGAACGCCTTATTCAATACGTTGTGTCTCGAAAATAGAGTGGAGAGTGGTGAATGGAGTGTTTTTACAGTATGTTTTATAGTACTCTCTCTTTTTTAACAGAACACATTAATAAGTCGAACGTAACGAGCACTCGATATATTTACTAGTAAGCAGTTACATCAGTTATCTTCCAATTCCATCAACAGACCAGCTCCTTATAGTGTTGCGTATTGCGTGTTGAGTGGCTCATTCTCACTCAACTCAACGTCGCCCTTTGCCTCGACACCAGAGCGAAGAAATGACAATATAAACGTAAATAAATATTTCACTTGCTCGAGTGGGGATCGAACCCACAACCGTCGCGTTATAGTCACACCCTTGTGCCGCTGCGCCACGACAGCCTCAATCTTGATCTAATAAAAGGGCGTTAATACGCAGATTAATTTAATAAACTGAAGATTTTACCACAATTTAATTAAATGTTTATTAAATTATAATTGCTAAAACCTGATACGTTTTCGTAACGGATATTACTGCCGTGCTTCAGTTGGAAAACTAGAATAAATCTGTCAGAACCGCTTTCGCCTGCTCAAGCAATCGAATAGAATATTAAGATATCGCAGAGACCGGCGTTTTAGGGTGCCGTTAATCACAGTGGGACGGATGACAACGGGCGACGATCGAAATATCGTGCTTAGAGCTTACAGTTTGCGTTTAATTTTTAAGAAAATGGGCACAGGATTGGCAGAAGGCATCTAGGATTAAAATATTTCGTTCTCCAGTGTTTGTGTAATTTTCTAATTTTATGTTTAAAATAAACAATTTATTTTTATATATTAGAATGCCAGTAGAGACAATCTAAAATTAGTTACACAAAAACAAGGAGACCGGCCTGACATCTTGTGGGTGTCAATGAACGTCAATCAAACACGAGGTTGGGAGACTGACTATTTATTAATCATGACTTGCTTACCCACCATATACAATATATAATGTGTAGTGTGGGTAAAACTACAGAGGGTTCAATTTCCTCTCGAAAAAATGAAATATGTAATTAATAATAATATTTTCATTTACTCGCTCTTGTAACGATGCAAAAGCGCGACGTTGAGCTTCAGTCAGTTGCTTGAGTCAGTCAACACACAATGCCTCAAAATTCAGGAGAAAGTCTCGTAATGGGAATATGCGGGATACAGCATAAGAAATAATAATATTATTACTTTTAGATTTTCCCGCTCTAGTAGTCAAAAGCCGCGTGAGGCTGGAAGTAGAAAACGGATTGTCATAATATAAGATCCCTCTGTCTACTTTGCTATGCGCGGGAAAAAGCATGCAACCATTTTACGTTTGTTTACATAATCACGGCGTTAATTGCGTTACCTCACGTTACACAATTAAATAACATCATGAAATCTAAATCGCACGTATATATACGTACGTATATCGACGTATATTATATAATTCAATTGATTTATAGTCGTATTTAATTAACATGAAAATACAGAAACCAACGCAATTACTCTCATTTATATCCAAACATACTCGTATATACATGTACTCATATATTATAGAGAGAACAATGTCTTTGATCCTACCCTTGATTTGTGTTACAAGTTTCTCCCTCAAATATTTTATTACTGTCAGGAAAAAAAATCCTCCCCATTTCAGGGGTTGTTTCTGTTTCTAGGGGTGTTTTATACGCCGTCATTGAGGGCTCGTTAAAATTTAGGCTGTTGCTTGGAGACAAGTTTGTTTAGTCATTATGATAACTTTGTAATGGTTGAAGATATTATTCGTATGTTTTTGGCGCCGTTGGAAAACGTCTACTTACAAAAGCGATAATTGCAAGTAAGCCACTTAAAACGCGATATCTCGAATATTTGAGCAGTAAGTGATAAACGCTTCTGTATGCGGGATACAGCGTGAAGCCATATCCATTCACGTCACACTTCTATAATCTTCTATTCATCCTTCACAAAGTAGAATGAATAAACAAAAGCATAATATGTGAATACAAAAACGGATGTACGAGAGAGCTAAATTCAAAGAGACCAAAATTCGGCCTAAAAGTTGATTGTTCTGATACTCCCGAAATTGGGAAACACCTGACACAGTTGACTTTGAAAAGAACAAAAACTGAAACTTGCCGTGTTTGATGCGTTTAGTGTTCAAAAAGATTAGAAAGATTTAAAAAATGACGTCACCAGAAGGCTGTTTATTCGATTCACACTTTTTTTGTGTATGTTTGTATTTCGAAATAATTGTGTAATAATAAAATAAACAAAATTGAATTGTATGTCTGTGATTTCATAAAAACATTTCATATATACATTATGTATTACAGTAATGTATATATATCAGCGGCTCTCTGTATACTATAAAATGAGCATTACCTGGCTCCTGTTATAAGCATCTAAAGTAAGCTGTCACCCGTAGACTAATAGAACCTATTAAAATTGTATAAAAAGCTACATGTGCTCTAAACGACGTCTTGGTCTAGAGCACCACCTGATCCCGCATTTGCTCGTTAGGTAAACGCCCGTGGCTATTTCTTTAAAAGTTACTGCAAATTAAACCAGTGGTAGTGGTAGGTTATCTGTTGCAATTTAGATTAGAAACTTTAGGTTACATTTTTTTTAATATCGCTGTATCCCGGGTATAATGGAATAGGCAGAAAAAGACTTCGTTCCGTGTTTTCCTCCAAATTTTTGAAACGGAAAGTCGTCGTACGTTGTCGCACCTTGTATACGTCACACGTGGTGTAGAATTTATTGACAATAATTGTTTATTCAATTCCATACGAATTACACTGTTACCTTAATATCTATTTTAATAAATTGTATTTAATTTAGATTGGTTTTAATTGGTGCTTATTTTAACTGCTTAATAATTTTATGGACTCCATTCGGAAATTGATACATCAATTTTTTTTTCATCCTAAATGGCAGAACCCAGGCCTGACGTGATCAGTTCTATATACAAGCAGGTAAGGCCAGTCTTCCTTCATATATAAAAAATATGATAACAACAATTACACCAGTAGGAGTACTCACGTAACGTTTCCTTTCTAAGCATGATAGGTATCTTGAATGTTGACCTACATCAAGATTGGACCGCGATCTGACGCAAGGCCCGTTAGCCAAGTTTCTCAAGGACGTTCATCTGGGTTTTATTAAAACGCTTATTCACTTTTTAGGCACTGAATTCAATAAGGCTGTATTTTCATTTATTTTGTTGCTTTATTTTTACTCATAAATGTAGCGGCTGTAAATTTGATTCTGGCTAATGTTAATTTTTCCATTACCGGCTGTCAATCAGTTTTGTTGTTTATTATTATTAAATAAATTGTTTTTTATTCATCGATTTTGAAGTCAATGCTTTGGTTATTTCAAAATTTTAAATTTTTTATAGCTTTTTATATAAAACTCGTAATATTTAATATTTCACGCGTGCAAAGTGTCACTGACAAATAATTACTTGCCGGTCATATGATTGCCTATTTTCGTTACATTTTTTTGCTTAATAACATTTTTATGTGAAATAATATGACAGAATTTTAAAAAATCTATTGTGATTTTTTATTATATGGGCAAGGGCAAATTGCAAATCAACGTGCTCAGGTGAGTATTGAAAGATTGGAAAAAAATGTCTGAAGCAAAAGTGTTGAGGATGAAATATCAATGATGCTTGAGTTGTATATAGAAAACAAAAAGAGTGAGTACTGCTTATGAGGAGGAGGGTGAAGACAGTAGCGCTTCTCAATCTCTCTCGCCAAAAAAATCCAATATTTGTGTGTCAAGTTAAGACTAAAGCTGCGTTTTGTTTGAAGTAAGAAATTGAAAATCTTTAAAACCTGTCTTCCTCTTAATTAAATTTGAAAAATATATTCTCAAAGAAAAAATTTGGACTAGACAATTTGGATTCAAAGGGCCACACTCTCAAATTTTACCATTTTTTACGACTATAGCCCTTTTAAATCTTTTTTTTAATTTGACACTGTATCCACCTAATAGCAGAATAGAAATTATTCCCTTAACAACGCGTCGAGACATTATGTGAAACTCGACGCCGCACTTTACCTTGTTATCACAGCGAGGAAATTTAAATAATTTATTCCCACAAATGACAATCATATACCGCTGCGTCACGACGGCCTAAAACTTTTGTTTGCATTATTAACAATTTAATAAGCTTTCAGTGTACAAACACCCTAACAAATTTTAAAGCTTTAAGCTCAGTAATAACAATTCTTTCGACTTAATTTTACAGACCCTTTGATTTCTTTGCGCCCATTGTGATTGCGATTGTGCTAAAGAACTTTTGAATTGTTCCCCATTTCAAAGTTATGAAATTTCCACTCAACTTATATTACTCTCGATTTAAATTTGTCGAATGATTAGATTGTTTTTCAGGTTCACGTTCACGGTTTGTCTCATCAGGGCGGAGAAATGAAAATATATCATTTCGCCAAGTGAGGATCGAATCCGTGACGGAACTCAATGTCGCGCTTTCTCGTCATCAGAGCAAAAACAAATGAAAATAGCAAATATTTAATTTCCCTGCGTGGGAATCCAAACCGTAACCCTCGCGTTGCACGCTTGTACCCTTGCGGCCATAGCGACCATAGGGCCATAGCGGCCTCAATTTCGCCCAGAAATAATTTAAACTTAACTTAGCTTAACTTCACGCTTTATCCCTAGCGGGGTAGTCAGAGAGAACGGAGTACCAAACGCTACGGTCTCCACAAACCTCTTACGCCTCGTCCACTGTCATCAACCTCTTCATGCATGCCCCCCTTCATGCTTTTTACATGACCTGCCTCCAGTAATATTTAATTCTGTATTTTCGAAGGCTAAACGAGGTCTCCTACCTCTCTTACTGCTCACTTTCCATCATAAATCTTTTCGCCATTATTTCTTTTTTCATCTATATCAAAAATAAAATATTAAAGATTAGAATAGAAAGACGCAGGGACATATAGTGTGACTGTTAGTAGCCAACTGGTTGTAGGTTCGATCCCCACTCGAGGCGATGAAATATTTATTTATATTTTCATTTCTATGCTCTGGTGTCGAGCCAAAAGCGCGGCGTTGAGTTCCGCCAATCAACATGCAATACCTCTAGATTTTGGCGGAAAGTGGGGAACGGAGTGTATTAATACTAAGTTCCCCTCTGCATACCTTGTGTGCAGGATACAGCGTAGAGCTGATTAATTTAATATTTATTTTATAAATTGATATTATATTTAATATTTGTAAATAAATCAAATATTACACCAAAAATAAAATATTAAAGCATAAAATCTTGTTCGAATATTTCAATACCTAATAAATAAATATATCTTTCCAAGTACAGTGAAGCGTTTCAATCCAAGATAATGATGCGTTCTAGACGCGATCCTCGCTCATATCAATGGGTCACGGACGCAAACGTACAATACGAGTATAAGACGATGTTCTAGTTTTCATGTATAAAATGAGAATTTTGTTGTAATTTTAGTTTTATTTTTTTTTTTGGAGTAACAGGGTAGGCAGAAGGAAGCTGGGAACCTAGTGTCAAGACATTCCGCTCCATTAAAATACTTCCGTTCCTGACTTTCCGCTGAATTCTAGAGGTACTCTAGAGTGGCGAAATTCAACACCGCGCTTTGCCTCGTTACCAGAGTAAGAAAAATTATAATATTTAATTTCTCTGGGTGGAAATCGAACCCACAATCGATTGCGTTTACAGTCACACGTTTGAGCCTCCTTCTAATTTAAAACCCTCCCAAATTAAAATAACTTGTGATAAGACAAGGTAAAATATCCAAAAACCCAACTTTATCTGAAAGAAGGCAGTAAAAACACCTAAAAACTTGTAATGTACTTCTAGATAGCGTTTTATAGATGTAAAATGTTTGTTATTATACGTGAAGTAATTAGTCTTTAGGTAGCGAAGGGACAAATAAATATAACAGATAGAAAACAATCAACAGAGCTAGTAAAAAAAACCCATAAAAATTTACTCAATTCCTTACCCAATCTAGAAGCAAATTCTGAGTATTATCATATAATGGATGACTATGAAAATCAGTACGTAATGCCTAAGGATGTCGGTGTTTCGTCATCCAGACTGGCCATTCTCCTTCACTCCAGATACCTATAACGCGTAACACTGATAACATTTATAGTTCGAAACGAAACACGTCATGTAATTATAAAATCAAATCAAAGTCAAATTATTTTGTTTAAAATAAGATGATACAAGGTTTATTTTTTTTTGGCTTCGATTAATTTACCACCGATTCATTAAGGTTACGCCTCCAGACCCTGGTCAAGAAAAACTTACCGTGACTTTTTTTAAAATAAATTGTTTCCACATTCACATTTATTTTTCTCTAGAGGGCGTGCATTTCATTCCCAGGGTGTGCTGTCACTTATAAAATCATGAATGTCCTAATAAGTTTTTAAATATAATGTGAAATGTGTATGTGTATATCTTTTCCCATATGTTTTCTAATATCCTATTGTAAAAGGATAATTGTTCCATTAATATTGTTCTAAATTTACACAGCATTTCCATAGCATAAATGTATTGAGACGCAACTTTAGGGCCAATGAATCTTCTAAGCCCTAAATTATAGATTGTGTAGTGAAGGTGGATGGCGAGAGTTCTTCAGCGGGACGGAAGTAAAACAAACGTTTATAACTATGTTTATATTCCAAATTTGCAAACCGCGTACAATCGATACTTGATATTTTATACTCTTTTTAAAGTACCCACTTTTACAGTATATATTTAAACACGTTCTATTACTCGATATTAAATAATTATACTTAAAAATAATAAAATACTTTATATGCTAATACAAAGCTATTATTAATTTTATTTTACTAAATAATTATTACGTAATATATGTTATAAGTATCGTCATAAATTATTACTTTTAATTCAATCATATCATATTGAATTACTAACAAATCAATATGAGGTCCCCAATGTAATCTGGAGTCAATGGTGATACCGAGAAATATCATAGAATCAACAAGATCCCCGGTTTCACCATACAAGAGTACATCGGCTTTAACAATTTTCGTGTTTATAGTTCTGAAGATTATACATTTAGTTTTTTTATTATTCAATAGTAAGTTATTAACACGAAATGAATGAATGTATTACTTTTGAGAGAGCATTTTTTACATTATCATATACGATTTGTCGTCTTTACATTTTAAAAATCATAGAAGTATCCTCAAACAATGATTTCTCATGATTCTTTCTAAGTAGATATGGCAAATCATTATATTAAGTATAGAAAAGGATTAGGAATAGATCCTTGTGGAACCCCTGAGTTGATGAATAACCCAATAAACGTAACTCATGATCCTCAACGGACCCGACACAAGAAGACTATTTGAATTAGAACTAGTAGCTGTTGAAGTCAGCGAGTGTAGCTAAGTAAACTCTTTTGTTTATACTTCAATTATACCACAATAAATACCATTACCCGAGCAATCCGGAGTATCATAAAATGAATCCACATAGTACGATCGCAATACAATTATCGAAAATATTTGTTTTACACACAAATTGTGGCCTAAAATTGGGTAAAGTTTGGTTGAGCTAGTTTGTATAACTGTACATTGGACTTCGGAATTTATGCATTATAACATGTTTAGATACATTATATGGTAAACGAAATAATACATGAGAAACGGAGTGTTCTGACACAACAAACCGTTACTTGACTTGCATATTATTATATGCAAGTCAAGTAACGGTTTGATTATTAAGAAATCCAAGCTTCAAATACTTATCAATTACCTAGCACCACGACAATTATAAAACCGCTTTAAGGATTCCGTACTGCGAAAGGAAAAAACGGAACTCTTACAGGACCACTTTGTTGTTCGTCTGGCCTTCTGTCAAGACCCTTTTTCACAGGAAAACGTGGAAGTTTCCAGCTGATATTTATATCAGTAAGTACTCAGTTCTGCTGTTTCTTAGAGCTGTGAAAAATTTACCATCCTGTATCCGACACTGTAAATCGGTTGACGTTTTTAAAAAAATCCTTGAAGCGTTACTATTTGGCAAGACAAAAGAATATTTATTATTTATTTGTAAATTTATATTAGTGTAAAATAGTTTATACATACTATGTTTATTATATATGTATTATATGTAACTTATATCATATTTAGAATGTTTTACGTTTATTATTATTTTCATTGATGCACTACACGGTTCTATATTATTTTTTTGTAAATGTGTACGCCTAAGGTTACCTGTGAGTATTTAATTGATTAAGTGATAAGGTCGCAATTGCTAGCTGCAGTAATATTTATACAAGTCTATTGTCATTTTTTTTCTTTTTTGTGCTTATAATCTATAAACTGTGTATACAATAAAGATTTTTTATTATTATTATAATATTATATATAATAATATTATAAATTATATATCTAAGCTAACCCAATCAAAAGATAGAGCCACTTCTGCCACAGATTTCCGCAAATTTTCGAAACTCGCAAGGGAATCAAAACTTACAAAGTACTCTTCTCCCGTGAACTCAGAATCGTGAAATTTGGTACGAAGCGATGTCATATAGTACGGATAATGAAAAATTGCGAAAAATTAAAAATAATAAGTATTTAATAGAAAAAAAATCATTACAAACTTCAAATTGTAGTTTATTTCATACAATATGAATGTATACGTCGGCAAACTTAAGTTTCTCAACTTTAAATTATACTATCGGTTGATAGTATAGTATAATCTAGATATCACTCTTGTTTTCCATGACACTTGTGACCAAAAATACAACATTATTAATAAGCAAATATAATTTAGTACAGTTCAATATGTTCAGGGTAAGCAACCTCACCTTACTGTGTGCAGGGTAGGCAGAGGGAACCTAGTGTTAAGACACTCCGCTCCCCATATTCTGCCGAATTCTGGAGGCAATGCATATTGAGTGGCAGATCTCAACGCCGCACTTTGCCTCGACTCCAGTACGAAGAACCATCAACATGTTATCGAGTGTATAGTCAGATGCACTGATCTCTTGTACTATGATGGTTTCACAAACTAAAAAATAAATAAAAATATAAAGCTTAACTGTGTTGATATATGTATACATAACAAAGACAACAAAAAACAGCACATTATGTATATATCTTATATCATTACGATTCAGAATCCTAAATAAAGCGCTAGAGTAAAACGAAAGGAGGACGTCACATGAACAAAATATATATATAGTGTGCGATCATTACCATAATTCAAAAGGAAAAGGCACGAGAAAAGTTATAAAAAAGTCCCCCTTTATCTCCACTCGAGGCGCTGCTGGCACAAATATCTTTAATTGGTAGGAAGATATCGCGCTTTATTGGCAACCTTCGCTTCGCTGTAATAAAATTATATAAGAGTTTCTACCTTATTTTAATGACGTGTTTGTTGATACGTCAACTAAAGGAAATGGCTTTAGAGAAAATATATGATATTCTTAATATAATAGACATATTTGTTAGTATTTTTTTATTTTTTGTAAGCTCACATCTCATGAACCACGATTATTGTACAATTTACCTACTTTTAGCTGTTCCAGAAGTAAGTTATATATATTGCTCGGTACTAATAGTTCCTTAAACGGCTAACTCAATGAACAAGGCCCTCGAGACACATTGCCGCACTAAATATCAATCAACAACACGAACTTCGGAAGCAATATACTCGTATATTTATGCACATTATTTTTGGTAAACAAAAATTAAAATAAATTTTAATTTTATATATGTTAGAAGAAGTGATTAAATTAAAATATTTATTTGTTATGTTAAAATTAATTGTAATAATTCCTTAAAAAACCAAAAAACAAAAACACTTACGTTACTTTTATTCCTCAAGTTTATCCTATTTTTTAAACATTGTTGGGTAGATTTGAATTGACAACGATCCTGCCTACATTCTATTCTCCGTTACAACAGCTTAATGCTTTCAAACTGTAAAAATCTGTTTATTTAGAAACGGTTTGACATTATAACTAGCTTTTACATACGGTTGGGCTAACGTCATAAATAATATAATAAATATCGTAGGTCCTAGACCATTGGTACGTATACAACATAGAAAATAGGCTTTAGGTTACTTTCATTTGATTCTAAATAAATATTTAACTGTAACATGTAGGGTGTGTGGATTGGCAAAAACCAGCAAGCTTCCAGCCTTCCAGTAAACAAGTTAAAAACAAAAAGTCATAATTTCGCTGTATTTTTAATTAATCTCAACGTTAAATTATACTTTAGAGCTGACGTTTCGTTACATCGAACTAAAATTTTCTGTATGAAATTTCCCTTTAAAAATTATTTATATGCGACGAAATTATGTGACCGTGCACTGCAATACGTTAGTGTATTAAAGTTAATTACATTTAAACCTAAAATTTGTAAATACCGTGCGTGCTTGTTGTTGAGCAATTTTTATTACTTATTAGGTCAGTGAAATGCTACAGGGCATCCGAATCGAACCCACTACCTTTGTGTACTATAAGCAATACCCTCATCTATAAACAATAAGGCGTCAAATATTTACATACTTTACTACAAGTTTCGCTTTGTCGTAAATATTTTCAGCTTCAAAGTTACAATAAAAATAAAATTATATCACGGAAAAGAAACAACATAGGGAGCGTAATATTCGCATGATATGTACTTATTGTATGGAAGAAAGTTATTCAAGAAATAAAGGCTCCTCGTATTTATGTAAGCAATTTAGAGTTGAATATACAAAGTTCTTTATTTATTATACAATCAAATCATATTATCAGCTTAACGCTGTATGCCACACATAGCAGGATAGGCAGAGGGAACCTCGTGTTAAGACACTCCGTTCCCCACATTCTGACGAATTCTGGAGGCATTAACACCAAAGTAAACAGATGGTAAATAAACGTAAATAAAATATTTCAGTAAATAAATTTGCTCAATAGTCAGCGGCAGCACGGGGGCGTTGGATTATATGTCAAAACTTTGAGGCAAATAAAAGTTTGACATTAACAACTTAAGACGTAAGATCTCGAAAAATTGGCAAAAAGTGAAAAATGGAGTTGTTTAACGGAAAGTGCCTGCTATGTGCGGGACACCGCTATAATGACAGTCGTAACAATAACAAAAGGAATAGTTATATATATAGATGAGGCCAGTCGTGGCTCAGGGGCACAAGCGAGTGCGTGTTAAGCGACAGGTTATGGGTTCGATTCCCACTAGAGGAAATTAATGAACTATTCGATATTTAAATTTCCTTGATTTAGTGTCAAGCAAAAGCGCGGCGTTGAGTTCCGCCACTCAACACGCAATGCCTCTAGTGTTTGGTGGAAAGAGGGAAGTTTTACAACACTTTCCTCTGTGTATCCTTCTACATGTGGATTACAACGCAGAGCTGAAAAACGTACATACTATACGTACGTATATATGTAGTGTACATACATACATATATGTAGGTACACTTTGAGTTCTTTCATTCCCTTTGACATTAAATAAGTCGCATTGTAACAATTTGGTCCCAGCGAGGATAAATCTATGCGTAAAAAGGGATAAGCACCTGACCCTTTCTCTCACAAAACGTTCGACCTAAGGGTCCCCAAATACATAATTGTAATATTTTTCTTGTGATTTTTGATTTTAAATGAAAACTAAAAGTAAATTAAATATTAAATAAATATATAGAGGTCAGTCGTGGCGCAGGGCCGCTGTAAACGAGGAAATTAATGCTATTTCCCAGGTTCCCTGTGCCTACCATGCTATGATGAGGATTTAGCATTAAGCTTAAAATAATTTAATAAAAGAAATAAATCAATGTTAACAACACTATTCTAATATAAATACACCATTCTCTACTACGACGACGAAGTACAGTGAATCTAGTGTCAACTACCGCCTTTGCTCACTGTCACTTGTGATTTGAATGACGGAACTCAACACCGCGCTCACGCCGTTCTCAAAAACTCGGCGACTGTGGAAAACAGAGCCCCTTAATAATATATTCCCTCTGCCTATCGTGCTTCAATGAAATAAATGAATAAATTAATAAATCTATGGCTCAGAAAACCAGGAAATTACCCATAAAAATTATTTAATTCCCCTTAAAAACGATAAAAGTCTATAAAACCATTAACTGTTTATTTCGAACGAAACAAAATTCTGAACTGTGTTTGCCATCACCTCGTTATTTCTTGTTTTCTTTACCCCGAACTACCGTCGTGAAAACACTTAACGGACCCCAACAAGGGCCTTTATTTTAATAAGTTTCTCTACCTTTTAAAGAATCAATGAATATACGCATTTGGCAAGACCGTCGTGGGACTATCAACGATTACCACTCGAGGGTAGGAATAATTTTTTAGCACTAAAGTTAAGTTCTGTCGTTAATGTTGCTGCTCAAGTTTTAAATAAAAAATAAAATCAGTTTCGGGCTGTATCCCGCACACAGCAGGGCAGGCAGAAGAAACCTAATGTTAAGACACTCGTTTCCCCACTTTCTGTAGAATTCTGGAGGCATTGCGTGTTGAGCGGCAGAACTCTACGCCGCGTTTGGCATCGACACCAGAGCAAGAAGAAATGGAAATTTAATCTTAAATAAATATTTCACATCCTCGAGTGGGGATCGAATCCATAACCGTCGCGTAAAAGTCACATCCTTGTGCCGCTGCGCCACGACGGCCTCTAAATAAAAATTAAATACATTTGTTCCTCAGAGTGGATATAGAACCCACCATCATGCATGGTATTACTATACCAGTATGGTATTACAATCTATATATAACTCACAAATCGTTATAAAGAAATGGCTATTGCCTTTTTTATACATTCGGCCGGTGTCAGACTGCGGTTAACTGAAATATATGGATGTCAACTTTGTTTTTGGACGTTTTAGGCACATTCGTTGGTGACGCGCGTGTGGCATGTCAATTGCTATATAGTTTTTGTGTTACATTCATTTATTTTATAGCTTTTCAATATATCCTGCCTATAGCAGAGTAGGCAAAGGCAACTTTATGTTAGGATACTCCGTCTCCACTTTCCGCCCAATTTTTCAGGAATTGTTTTATGATGAAAATAATTTATAGCCGAGTAAGAACGGATGGGTTCCGTCATGTGTATAGCAACACCCTGTACCACGACGACCTCAAACAAATAAATATTTGTATCATAAGAAATACATAGGCAGTTAATTTTCAATTGCTTCACCGTATGTTTACAGAGGGCGATCGTACCGCGTGAAAAACGCGACTTGATTTATGTGCCAACGTAGCTATCTCCAGATAAATTATTGTCTTCACATCGCCACTGCATACATGCGAAAAAGTGAGAAATGGCTCCACTGTACTTCCGTTTCCTTTTATTGTTTGGTAGATAAGATATCTCATATGTCTAAAATCAAAGCTTGTAAATAAATAACAATATATTTCTATGTTATGATAACAATATGTTTTTTGTTATGGTTTCAATGCTACCAACATTCCTTCAATGCTCCACCCGGCGCGAGAGGGGTATTATTCAGTTAAAAGAAACAGCCTCACAGTAGACAAGGCCCTGATGAATTCTGTGAGAAAGCTTAATTCTAAATTATCAAAAGTATAGACGGAGAAAGGCATAAACTTTCCAATTTGACGCTATTTGCAGATTATGTTAGAACATATATTATAATATATTCTAAAAAAATTCTACTCATGGAAACTAAGAAGAAATACACAGAGAGAGGCAATAAATGTTATCTACAGAGAAGAGATATATTATATTGGCTTGTTAAGATTACAAATAGTTTCTATTATATATTTAGTTTTGTTATTTTTTATATTTTTTTATTAACCAAGAATTTATGCCCTAGGGAAAAAAGAAAATTTCAAAGTTTTTTATTTTAAGTTGATTTTTTATTAAAATAAAGACATACATAAAGATACAGCTTAAAAAAAACATTCTGATTTATTTCTTAAGTAAGTATAAAAAAAATAATTACCAAACTTTATACAATATGAAATAATAATAGCATATTCCAATAAGATGTGAGTCAAAACACTGTGAGACTCTCTGGTTTTGTTATTAGGTGCAGATAAGAACATTATGTATTAATATAAATTTAATCAAAAACAAATGACTGCACTGGCAATACTGTATGGAAATACAGTATTGCCAGTGCTTCTTAATGAAGTGTTATATATTTGTATAATACTTTAAATATATAGGGATATAAATATACATTAGTTCTGTTACCCCATACGAAATCTACGTGATTCATCAATGGGTGAGGTACTATGATATCGTAAACGACGTTCGGCAAATGTTTCCTTAACAACGCGACGTCATCTATGGATGATATAAAGTCATTCCTACCGGTATACAACGCGACAGGCATCGTTACTCTCTTCAAGTCGTACACAGGTGGAGTCAACGTGTTGTACACCAGGAAATTATTCTTCCACCCGTAGTCGTATCTGGCAAATGTTTTATATTTTGCATTCTGCAAATATTGCAGCAACACTTTTGTAGAAGTACCCGTTAAAAAGTGTTCCAGCCCCGTAGGTAAGAATTTCGGTTCCAATTCTTGATCATCGAACCCGTTTAAAGGGAAGAGAAACCAGTACGTGCAAAGTGCGTAACCAACCACCGGTATATCACAAATAGTTTTTAAAATACGGGTGGTGATGAAATGATCATCAAATAATTCGTATATTCCAAGACTTTGAGACAAAACTTCAAATAAACGTGTCTTGGGTGCCAAGATGGATAGTAAAACGCTGTTTTGTAAAAAGCATATTGGAGCGAGAGCAATTAACACATTCACTTTGGAGTTATATTCACTTCTAGTGGAGCCCAGCACATAATATATCGTATTCCCGAGTGAGTGGCCGATGGCGGTTACATTTGAGGCCTTCGTTTCATATAACACTTTGTCAAGTATAGCCGGAAGGTCGTAATAGCCTACTTCATGGAATCCGAAGTCCCAATACTTGGCATCTTTATCAGGGTCCAAATAAACGTGCTTCCGCGAATATCTGTTGCTCCTCAAGTTTCCAAACCAGACGTCGTGGCCTTTGTTAGCCAAAGTGATGCCGAGAGAATTCTCTCCTCGTATCAAAAACGTGTCGGAAGTGTCGAAAATGCCATGTGTTAACAAAATCGGATATGGACTTCTGCCAGGAAGTCGGTACAAAGTCAATATGTAGTTGTCTTCAGTGACTATGTTATATTCCATAGGCGGATGCCCATATTTAGTCGCCAGACCGACAAAACTCAGCGTTGCGTCCTCAGGAAGTATTTCAGAAAGTAATGAGACAGAAGACACGTAACAACAGTGCAACACTACAGCGACCACTCCACCGAACATGCTGCGAGTCGAGTTTAGTTGTACCATTTTAATTACACTTGCACAACTATATATATGCACTTTTGGTGTTTTCGTTGCCCTTTTTATAGCACTTGCGAAAACTCACAAAATGCAATTGATTTATATATATATTTATATATATATAGAGTATTATATATTATTGCCGGAACTCTGCTATTATGAAATTAGTTAATGGACTTATTCTAGTGCATGGTAAGAGGAATATAACATACATAACATAACATAAAAAAACAAACATTTAAAAAAAAATCTTCTTTGATTTTTAATTTTCAACTACCTCCAAGGAAACATATTTCAATTCTGATCAATATTTTAGCGTTAATAATGTGGTAACTAACGGCTATGACCAATATTAATAGTTATAAAATGTTAATATATCTAATATTTAAATAATGGTAACGTTATTTAGAGCGTAACTACTCGATAATTATTTTAATATGTTATTAATGCATGAGTGATTATTTATAAATGTTTTGTAGTTTTAATATATTAAGAAACTTGTAAGGCCGTTGTAGTGCAGTAGAATAACGTCTAAGTAAATAACGTGACGTCTGTAAGGTAAAACCGTCAGTTTGCTCGATCCTCAGATCATCGTATAATTAATATGAGCAACTTATAAGACGTAAATGATTACCAATGATTTTTTAGACAAAGGGTAAACTGAGATAACACTAATTGTAGAGTTGTAGAAACTACGCTGCACTTTGTCGTGCCAGATAAAGAAAATGAAAATCACACTTTGGAGTATAAATTATACCCCTGGCCATCAAGTGTGGGAATCAAATCAGCCACCACCGTGGTTACATTACGAAACAGTCCATCTATGCCATATTCGCCACATCCTACCTACCTTAGGCTAAGTAGAGGAAATCTAGTGTTAAGACCCTCTGTTCCCCACTTTCCGCCGAAATCTGAAGCCATTGTTGAGTGGCGGCACTCTAAGCCGCGCTTTGCCTCGATACCAAAGCGAAGAAATGAAAATATAAATGCAAATAAATATTTTATTTCCTCGACTGGGGATCGAACCCTCAACCAGTCGGTTTTACAGCACACTTTGTGCCTCTCCGCCACGACTGGCCTCTATTATATAGATACAATTAATTAGATATTATAATGAATAAATAGTGAGGTTTAACCACATAATAATTGATTTCCAAACACTGCTGTCCTACAATGACGTAGTTCGTATCCATCTTGTTCTTAATTAATCCTATCGAGTCCAGCAAATAATAGCCAAAGCACGATCGAATACACGATTTCACCGGAAATTGGTCATGAGGATATTTGAGGATATTTACATCGGATGTTTGTCTTCTACTCAATTTCTCATGTTTTAGTCAATAAACAAACACTTTATATTGTTTTTGTTTTAAAAAGAATACTTATGTTAGTTCTGACGTCAGGTCTGAGATATCGCTTTGAAATTTCAACGTGACGTAGCTGATATATATTGTTTTTGGTGCCATACTTATCTGCGCTGGCGCAACTAAATTCACGGGAAGAGGTACATCTAACAACTTGTTAGATGTACGTTAACCAGCCGCAGCCGCCCAGGCATCACTTTGCCTTCACCAGGTAGTTGGTTAATAGATTTTTTTTATTTATTTAGGTAACGTTAACACTCCGTTTCCATTAAGACACTTCCGTTCCCTACTTTCCGCCAAATTCCGGAGGTACGATGGTTACGTGCTTAGTAGCGGAACTCAATGCCCCGATTGCTTCTAGGCAAGGAAATGATAATATTAAATGCTAGTGGACCCTCGCGTTTTCGCCCGCTATGTAAGCATACGAATGTTTATATTTAATACATCTATGAAATTAGTTTCTATTTTCAAAAGAAAATAATGCACAAGCAAAATAAGTAAAAGTAATTAAGGGAAATTCGTAATATCAGAAATATCTAACTAATTAAAGTGAAAAAGAAATAGTAAACGTAACCAAAACCAGCTGTAGTATCAATATCATCAACCTAAAGTAAATATTTAAGTGAAAACGGGGAACGGGTTCTCTTAGCGCTGGTTCCGCCTGCATGCCCTGCGGTGTTTTCCTGCGAACTTTTATTAAAACAACGTAATTCCTGGATAAACCTAAAAATAAGTAGCCTATGTCCATCCGAAAACCCTCAAGTACCATCTATTTGAAATGGAATCACAATCGGTTACAGACAGACAAAGATACTTTCGAATTTATAAGATTGGTATGGATATATACATTATGCATATTTTTTTCTATTGAAAAAAATATATAGTAAAGAAAACAAATATATTATATATTGTTCTGTTGCGGTATATGATGACGTCATAGCGTGGCTATAGGCACATTCAGATAAAATAGCTAACTTCCTCGATAAAAGGATTATCCAATAGAAAAAGATTTTTCTAATCGAACCTGTAACTTCTGAGATTACCGCATTCAACCAAATAAACAAACAAATACAATCTTCAGTTTTATATCATTATGAAATCGAACTCAAAACCTATCGCGCTTACAGTGCACGCTTGTGACCCAGCGCCACGACTGGCCTCTTATATTAATTTCATGTCGACTATTTTACTTATAAATTTCACAGTAGGTGCAGGAAGGCATATTTCATTAAGAGATTATTAGAATTTCATCGCCACTACGCTTTGGAACTTGAAGTATTTGTTTTGAAGCGGAAGCGGAGCTGCGATGCGTGCCATTGCAATTAAACTATTCTCTATTCCGATGTGCGGTACGTTTGGATGTTTTATTTTCTATTCTAAATGAGCATTTTTTTTTGGTTAAGCAGATAGAACAAGACACTCTGTTCTCCACTGTACACGGGATATTGCAACTTTGATCACCGCTAATGAAAAGGAAGAAGGATTATACGTATTACAATCCACAATCTTAGGCGTTTACAGTTGCATGCTTGTGCTTCTGCGCCATGAATGATCTCTATGATGATACATTTATTGTATATTTGTTTTATTTTCTACTCCAGTAAAATAAAGCAGGCCTTTTAGTGTCATATTTGGGGAAATATTATATTTGAAAATATTGATTTCTTCGTTCTGGCATGGAAGTGACAATTGACAAGAAGATTTCAAAGTTTCATAAATGTGAGGAAAGTGGAAAGCGTAACTTCATCAGCTCGTTTATTTGTATACATCGTCTGACAAATAAAAATAAAAAGCTTTATTCATATTTAATTTTCAGGTCAATATATAAAATCCTTAAATGTATTATATATTTGTATATTTCACACTGAATAGCACACATGATAGGGTAGGCAGAGAGAATCTCGGAAAGTAGTGTTAACATACTCCGTTCCCACTCATTACAAATACATTCTTTTGAGTTTCGTGTAAAGTTTTTGTATTTTTTATAGCAAACGTCTCAAATTACTGACTTACTATGAAATACAATTTAACACACCATCTGAACAGACACACATAACAGTGTATGTAGAGGAATCCCAGTGTTAAGACATTTGGTTCCCAGGCGGAGCTTAACGCCGCGGTTTATTTTGAAATATTCCTGAGAGTAAAATTGACTTACAACTGTTATTTATATATACATTTTTCAAATACGTCACGAATTTATAACAACTTTTTTATATAAAAATTTAACCAAATATTTAACCAAATATTTGACCAAATCCCGCAGGAGCGCGGTTAGCCTGTAACTAGAGCAGTGTGACAAGTTAAGCTTTACTGTAGGTGAAGCAAGTAAATTTGGATTCTTTTTACATGACAAAATTAAAGTTTATTTATTTTCAACCGACTTTAAAAAAGAGAAGGTTCTCAAGTTTTCGGAATCTTGTTTTGTGTATGTTCAGCGATTATTCGAAGACGCCTGAACCGATTTGGATACTGCTTTTTTGTTTGTTAATGTTTTCTTATGACGTTATCACGTAAATTTAAATAGTTAGTTAACTTTACAAACTTTATAGACCACCAGTTTAATTAAGTTTTACGCTTTATCAGCATTTAGCATAGTAACCTAATAAAATACCTAATAAACCTAGTAAAAAAACACTACTTCAGATCGGGGAAAGAAAAAGAAAAGCAATCTTTACTCATTTCTCAATAAAACAAAATTGAAATAAAAAATGAAAGACTTACATCCAATTATTCTACCTATTTTCCAACAAATTCAAAGACGCAACACATTTTCAAACATAAAATTGAATAAACATAACAATCTTAAGCGGCCAATATAATCCACGTTTAGGTTGCCGGTTCACTTTGAATCGGCGATATAAGTTACGTTTTCGCTGCACCCTAATTAGCTAATTAAAATTATACCATTACCTGAAGTGGAAAACAATACTGCTATTAATAAACAATTGAATATCATTTGACGAGGCGAACAACGCCGGAGGTAACAGCTAGTACGTAATAAAAACAACTTGTAAGTCTTACCAAAACGACATCTCAGTATTCAAAGTTATCATTTTAAATTTTGCATAATTATGAAAAAGCCAGTGTTCAGCTCAGTAATGGCCGGAGGATATAACATTAAATTTTAAATTTTGTACCACAATATTCCTAGTACAGGAATTTGGTTGTTAAGGAGATTAAATTGGAGCATTCCTTCGGAACGCTTCAACTGAATTTTTTCCTATTGTATTTGATTTAAATAATTTTAAAGTTTGCTATTTTATTTAGGTGACTTTTTTGTTGTATATTTTGCCATGGCGCAGTGGACTTGTGGTGCCTGATTGAAAATAGGATAGTTATGGATTCGACCCCCATTCGGAATAATTAATTATTTGCATTTCCTCGCTCTGGCGAGAAAAAGTATGGCGTTGAGTTCCGTCAGTCAACATGTAGTGTCTTAAATTCGGGTGACAAACAGCCTAGTATAGTATTACCTTTTCGCTGTATCCCGCACATAGCAGGGCACAGAGATCCCGGAAACCTAGTGTATAGACAATTTGTTTCCTATTAAGATATTTCTTTTTCCTAAATAATAATTCCCCAGACCTCGAGGAATTGCGTGTTAATTGGCGGAACTCAACGCCGTGTTTTTCTGGTCAGAAAGGAAGAACTATCAGTAATTCCCTCTTCTTGGTGGGGACTGTCCCTCAACCATTGCGTTTATAGTTACACAGTGTAATATCCACCCATGCATTGAATATATACATACATAAGTTAGATAAATTACGTATTATATAGGCTTAAAACTTTATACTAAGCCTGGTTTTGTAGGATTAGGGGAACCCCACACGGATGTACCAATTTGCAGGATTTAAGGCTTTATAAAATGACAGACCGTAGACAACAAGACAAAGTTAACTTAAACACTGGAATGATGAAGCAGAGAGATAATACTTGTTAATTACACTATCGATATTGTCCTGACACTGTAAAAGCAACGGTTATAGGTTCGATACCAACTCGAGAGATTGAATTATTTTCATTTTTTCACTCTGGCATACAAAACGCGGCGTTGACTTCCGTGACCCAACACACAATATCATAAAAATTGAGTGGAAAGAGAAACTGGATTTCCTGAGTCTACTCTCCTATATGCAGGAAGATATTTCCATCCCAAAGATGAAAAAAATATCACTATTGCACTCTACTGTTCCGGGCTTAATTAGACGTAATAGTTGTAGATTCGATTTCTACTAAGGAGCAAACGTGCATTTATTATATATCTACATATCTATATCTACATTAAATAATTTGTAACAAACGTATAAGAATTTCAACGTGTTTGATAACAAGAAGATCATCCATTTTTTTATACTTTACTAAATATTTTTTGAACAACAGAAAAAATGTCAGTAAGATTATATTTCACTCATATTAATTTTCTCGTTCTTAACAAGAAAAAGAGAGACATTGGACTGTCTGTTCACACGTCTGTTACATCTCAAAATTGATTGAAAAGTGACGTGCCGTGTTATTTAATAATAATCCGTCGTGGCCCAGCGGCACCGCATCGGACTGTAAAACGCAATTTAATAGGTATCGATTCATCATTTCTTTGGTCTGGTAACAACATAATGTCTCAAAAATTGGTTAGGGCATAGAGAATTAAGTGTCTAATTACTCTGCCTACCCTGTTATAGTACAGAAAAAAATATCAACATAATTTTTCCCTTGGCACTTTACATAGTGCAATATATAGTATACTAATTAACCCCTTACAACAACATCATAAGTTATAATTAATTAACACGACAACAAAACGCTGCGCCACTTCGGTAATTCACTTACAGCAACTGGAACACGAAATCGAGTTTAAGTATATAATAAGATATTGTTGTAGCAACCTGAATAGATACTCGGAGCTGGTTGAATAACATCAGGAAATTGAGTTAGACGATCGTGGTGCCCTCGTACTATTGTATAAACTACTAGTTGCAGCCCGTAACTCCGTTTGGTAAACTATAAAAAGTTAAATCTCGTTTTTCCGTTCGAAAGCTAGGGAATGTAGTGTTAAGACACTCCATTTTCCATTTTCCTCTTAAGTCAATGAGTGTTATATGGTGTATTGTTCTCTAACGCACTTATTATGGGGAGTGTTCTGAAGAACTGTTTGACATATTACCTGCCGCCAAATTTTCTATGTGCCATACGCAGTACTGGGCTCCTCTGGTGTAGCACGGCATCGTGGGTGGCGGTGATCACTTACCATCAGGTGACTCGAACGCTCGTCTGTTTCGACTGGCCTCAAGCTGGATTTAATATAAGTAGAGATGAATTTTAGGTTATATCAGCGTAATGTCCTCGGGGTAATAAATCATTTCTCGCTCGAGATCTAATGCGAGGTTTAGTTTCAACATTCAATATTCAGTATCATAAATACAGGCGAAATGGCGAAAGCGGAGTGTGTTAACACTAGGTTCTCTTTTGTCTACTGTAACCTGCCATCGTGATGACTTTGAAGTACTGTATGCTATGGTTGTGGATTCGATCCTCACTCGAGGGAATGTCTGGATATATTATAACAGTACACAATGTCTCTAAAATAAGCGAACACGTTGAAATAGACTAAGATTTATTGCTTAGTTGTTCAAAAAATCTATATGTTTGCGCCAAACAAAAAACCACCAACACTTTTTATTGTTTTCTAGTTTAGCTGCATAAGCTGTTACGCGGTAAAAACAATCGTTCATGTCCTCAGAAGAACTCGGAAATATATTTCGTTTTTACGTTTTTATTTTTACTTTTGCGGATTTATAGATAATATAATTTTGAGTTCGTCCTATCCAGCGTATACAGCATCTGACAGTGAACAAAATCGTTCTGGGTTCGATGCCAAATGCTAAATGCATCGTTGAGTTCTGCTCCTCATCGCGCAACGTTTCAAAAGGAACGCATTGTCTTAACACTAGATTGGCTCTGATTACCATGCTATATGCGGGATACAGATTCACTCATAGAAATAGCTCATCCGTTGATAGAAATATAAATATTTCTAGTTTCGCTATATAAAAAAGGAAAAATAGGATAGGATAGAATAGGATAGAATTTCAAGAAGTCAAAAATAGAAAAATATATTTCACAGTAGAAATCGAACCCACAACCCACATTCATTCACATTTACAGTCTTACGTTGTGCTATTGAGCTACGTTGACTTATATTGTTCCGGCATCATAATTAGTTTTAAACATCGCCATTATTTATTTCCACAGTATTATACATATTCGGGGTGTGAAGTCAATAATTCATTTACATCTGGCATGTGAATTTAAATTATGAATTAGTCGGCAAATAGATTTGAATTTGTAGTTATGCTTTATTTCCATAAGGGCAATTGGTATTCGCAGTGTCATATTGTTTAATTATTAATATTAATTATTTATTTGTTTAATTATTAATATCGTCATAATGGTATAAGAGGTTTATTTAAATTTTGTTTTTTTTTTGTTACTAAAAATTTTAGAAATATTGAAAGTGGGGAAGGGAGTACGGAGTTGAGTTAACACTAGTTTCCCTTTGCCTACCCTACTAGTCCTTTGCATACATGCATTATATATAAAAACGAGAACGTAAATCAGTGTATTAAGTAAATAATTTAGTAGATTAAGTGTGAGCAGGTCGCTAGTTTGTATAATATTTTAGAACACGATACAATTATGATTTTCACTTATAAGCTTTTTTTTTCAGCTTCACGCTGTATCCCGCACACACCAGGATAGGTAGAGGGAACCTCGGTGTTAAGGCACTCCGTTCGCCACTTTCTGCCGAATTCTGGAGGGATTTCATTTTGAGTGGCAGAACTCAACGCCGCACTTTGCCTCGACACCAGAGCGAAGAAAAATGGAAATATAAACGTAAAGAAATATTTCACTTTCTCGAGTGGGAATCGAACCCACAACCGTCGCGCATGAAATATTATTATAAAGTATTTTCATTTACCACTTTAGTAACAAGACATAGTGCGTATTTTAGGCGGTACATGAGCTTCAAAATGTCTTAACCAGACTTCCTCTGCCAAGCCTGCTATTTGCATGCATTTGAAAAAGAATATTCTTATTTAAAACATATCTTTGCTCAATACAAAAGCCTAATATATTACTTTATAAAGTAATGAAGAGAGTGCGAGTCGTAAGTAAGCTACGAAAGATTTTGTGTAACTGAAAATTACATATAAAGAACTTTAACAAACTTGTAGCGCTGAACAGCAGCAGCTCGGTCGAGCAGACCCGCCAACTCGCGAAAATGAAAGGGGAAAATGCCCGGCCTATCATTTAAATTTATAATGATTGCATTCAATAACTCGCGCTTTACTTTGGAAAGTTTATTGTTGTTGATCTAAGACGTTTTATAATTGTTTCAAACGGCGCTTGGAATATTTTGAATTTCATTAAATATAATGTATTGTTTGATATCGCGGCGTAATGGGGCGCGCGTATAGCTAAACACCAATTATTATTTGACATTGAACTATTTAGTCATTTCTATGCAGATGTTACTCTTTAATTTCAATTTATTCTTATATGGATAAATAACAGTGTTAAATGTAAAAAATAGACTATAATGGTACAGAGGGACAGGGTCGATTACTAAGATAACGTGTAGTGTAAGTTTTTTTTTTTTATTTAAAATACTTACACTAACGCCAACACATATACGCACATAAATATTCTTACAATATAGTTTAAAAAATTCTTAAAAGTAAAACAATTAAAACTAATATTAATATATAAATCAACCTGTGTCCTAAGTCAACGCAACTCAACGCCACGCTTTCACAAGTTCACAAGCAACACGTTTAGAGCCAGTATGCTGTGTACGACAGACAGCCTCTGTACGAAAATCACGGCAAAAATATAGATTTTTTAGGCATTAACCCATAAATGTCGCTTAGTTCGTTAAAAATACTTTACGAAGGCACTGAAAAGTAGCCTCTGTTTTAATAAGCAAGTTCATTACAGATAAAATGAAAATTTTAATATAAAAAGTAATATTCGCTGTTAATACTTGTTCAAGGATTACCTCAAATATTAGATCAGTGTTTACAAACAGTGTACGCAACAACTGTAGTCAGAGATTATTTAAAAAATTGTCTGTAGGGTTAATTTGAGGAGTTTTTCTTTGGGTTTTCAGCAGAACGAGTTCAATTCATTATAAGGTAAAAACTGTATAAGCGTGACAGTTTCTTAGAGGCAGTGGTTTGAATCTAGCTTCTATTAAATTGATATATGTTCTTTAATGAAATATTCAAGATATTCAAGATGTATAGTTAATGATATTTTCATTGTATATTTAATGATATATCATTCATAATTTAGTTAAATCATTGTCACTTAACGATACCAGCGCGCAGAGTACGATATAGTCAAACAATGGAGTCTATCATTATTCTCTATAAACGTAAAGAAACATAAAAATAGTTCATCTACAAATAAAAAGTCACGACACAACGTACGTACCGTCCCATATATTTTTTGATTCAACATGAGTGATGTCGGCGTGTTTACGGCGAAGCACTCATAAACTGCGCCTATTATTCTGAGATAACTTCACTTAAGTGTAAGTCTCCATAAAAAGCTAATACCTGCTCGGTATATCCTGCCTCTTAAATATAATAACCTGGAAAAGGAGCTTTCAACTACACGAATATATGAACATTACTGGAAGTGTAAGATTGTAAGTTGAGGCTCTCCTTTATTGACTTGAACATTTTGTGGGAAGAAAAAGAAATAATTATGTATTTTTTAATATTAGGCCGTCGTGACGCAATGGCACAAGGGTATCGCCCGTAAACGCGACGGTTGTGGGTTCGATTCCCACTCGAGGAAGTGAAATATTTATTTACGTTTATATTTCCATTTCTTCGCTCTGGTATCGAGGCAAAGTGCGGCATTGAGTTCTGCGACTCAACACGCAATACACCTACAGAATTCGGCAGAAAGTGGAGAACGGAGTGTCTTCACACTAGGTTCCCTCTGCCTACCCTGCTTTGTGCGAGGTACAGCTTGAAGTTTATTTTAATTTAATTTTTTACATTTCCTACTCTGATCTCGCCAATGTTATGCGAGAAAAAGCGTAAGCGTAAGTAAGCGTAAAAAGCAGAAAGTGTTCTGCCATCTGGAGGCATTGCGAGTTGAGTGAAAGAACTCAACGCCGCGCTTTACCTCGACACCAGAGCAAAGAAATATAAATTTAAATAAATGTCTCATCGTACAACATCGAAATAATTATAATTATTAATGATTCTTCTAAGTGGGGATTGAACCCAAGTCCACCGCGTTGGACGTTGACGTTATATCACTGCGTCACGACGACCTCTTGTTCATGCTATATGTCTCGATTCTTTCTGAGTAGGTGTGAAGTAGCCGTAGAGGTACATTCTTTACAACTACATTAATTATATAAAATAGAATATAATAATAACAGCTTAAACTCATTTAATTACGATTTACTTAATTCTTTTCCTAAATAAATTTCTCAAATCCTTTTTACGAAAACCCTAACTGAAGCACAATATTTCTAATACAATAGAAACTTAAAAGTTTGTAATTTTTTTCACAAAGCAACAAACGAACAAAAGAAAATCCCAATATCCTTTGCTTCAGCGTAGACTAGGCGCTATTTAGGGTGCAGAGGTTGATGTCTAAAAAAGGACAGGCGGTTGAAAGACTCTGACGTAACGAAGCGGGGCAGAAATAGCGCTGCAATACCTACTACGTCTGGAATACCTGGCGGACACTTGAAACTGAACTTCTAAATGTATATTATTTATTTACTCTCCTGCTTTTACTATTTCTATTTTATACTGTTTTAGCTGCATCCATCTAGTGACGTAGTTAAATTCGCGTAACAACATTTTGAAATATAAAATACATGGGTTCTTTAAACGATTAAGTTCAGTTTATTCATTTATTTACTGAACGCAAGGAAAATGTGCAAAAATATTAAAAGTAAAATTTATATATTAAATAATAATATAATATAATATATAATAAATTAATAATATATAATAAATTAATATTGTAAACATTTACACTATTACAATATATAACCAAAATATATTTAAACAAAATTCCCCGTTAAAATAAATCTAATTTGCTCGGGAGTAATTAAGAGTTGAACAAAATAATGAAAATATATATTTTTTTCATTTCATCAATAATCCGTAGATAACTGCGTTTAAACATGTAACCTCTTCAGATTAATATTCTTTTATATTAAACTAAGATAAATAATAAATATGTACATGAGTATGTTGATATAAGTACCTATATATTTTTAAAATATTAAGCAAATGGCAGAGGGAACCTAGGAACCTATATTAATTAAATACTTCGTTCGTTTCCATTAATAATATTAATTAATTAATTCCCATTAATTAATACACTTCCGATCCCTCCTTTCCACCGAATTAAATATTTAATTTCCTTGAATGGGACTCGAACCCACCACTTGTCGCGTTTACTACACCCTTTTGTCACTGGCTTCAAAATATATTATATAAAATGATTACTTCAATTACTTGCCTTATCAAAAACAGCTGCGAATTGTAAAGGAAGAACATTTCACCCCGTAGGCTCAGTGAATGGCCACAAAGCGATCGATACCAGACGCGGCCCTTTGGTTACGCCGGCCCGACCTCAACCATGTATATTATGATGGCTTGTTATACGACGTCTCTGTATAAATTGTAGCCAAGGTGTTATTCTGATGTATAGATTACTAAAAATTTAAAATTAAATAATTAAGTCAGCTTCACGCTGTATCCCGCACACGGCACGGTAGGCAGAGGGAACCTAATGTTAAGATACTCCTTTTTAAGATATTGTATAAACTATATTACTGTAAAATATCCATCTAGTAGATTTTGCGTGAAAGTGGCACAAGTATCCAACTATCCTAACAAACTTATATTTATAATATTCTAGTAGCATCTATGTTAATAAAACAAATATATTCATTATTTTGAGCACCGGAACAGCAGAGTAATTCTATTTCTACTCGGAGAAATTAATTATTTTAATTTTATTATTTAAGTTTGACTAATTTATTTATTTATTTATTATTTTATTCATTTGCATTGAATTCCAGCTCTACTAACACTCTCTAAAGTTTCTGCCCACGGTACTTTTATGAATCAAGTGAAAAACTGAAAACTAGCCCTGCCTTGCTGCTAGAACGAAGAAATGAAAATATTAAATATTTCGCTGCCCGAGTGGGAATCGATCCCACAACCGGTGCGTTTACGCGTTGTACTATTTTCTGAAAAAACAAAATCCATTATGACTTTCGAAATTTTGTATGATAAATTCCCTGCCCCTAGGTCTTCCATTTGCTAGTCGAATGGCCGATTGCAGTTCAAGCAAAAAATAAATGGCAATTCCATTCTTCTACACCCAAGTTCGTATACGGCTTCATCAAACGCGTTGTATACTGGAACTGCCTTTAGATTTTATGGAAATAAAGACAAAGATTAAGTTTTCCTATTTCTTTCACTATATAAGTACACAATATATATATTAAATAAATGATAATTATAAATAATAGTTATCTACGTCTGAGTGTCGCTGTGGCACAGTGTCAGCGTCAGTGTCTGTTGCGAGTTCTACCTCCACTACACACACAGAGCAAAAAAACAGCCGCGGCGTTGAATTCCGATAGTGAACATGCAGTGTCTACAACGGACTGTCTACACTACACTTGCTTGCCTCTTCCTATCCTTGCTATATGAGATCTATAGAGAGAAAGAAAAATCTAATATAAATCTACGTAGTTATCAATTGTGTTGTTAATAAGTTAGTTGTTTCTTTCATTAGTACTATTGCACTACAGATAATTGGTCCGTACGTTTTTTTTATTTTTTACTAACCGGCTTCTGTAAAAGGTGGACGTTATTAATTCGACTGTATTTTTTTATGTTGTTTTACCTAAGAAATTTAGACTGAGTGAATCGATTCTATGATTCTTTTTTTTTATTTGAAAGCTAGTGTTAGCTTGCTTTATCTAGCTTTCAAGCATGCTATATTTTTAAGCGATATTTTATTTAAAATTACAATATAAAAGTTAAAACTAAACTTTTTAAAAATAACTTATTGTATTTACAACGGAAGTTATCAACTTTTCAGGAAGCACGTTGCAATAGTTTCGTCGGCAACCGGAACACGTACACAGAAAGTTGGAGAACAGGTTTTACTTATCGCATTTAAATGACTAATGTATCTAGTGCCATTAAAATTGAAAACCTCAAATATGATACTCGTCAAAAAATATATAGTTAAAAAAAATAAAAAAACATATTTTATAGAACTAACTAGTAACCTATGAAGGGATTCATTAGATCAGCTCGATATAACTGCCAATTTTCATGATGAAACAGTAATAACGCCGTGAAAATTATTATATATATATCACATCGTCCACATTCATACGAACGGAAACGGAAGTGACCTATTTAATTAAGTATTTGTTTACGTTAAACTGCAAGCTTCTAATTGTACGCCCATTTGTGATTTCTCACGTATATTAGATGGTCGACCTTGTCTGAGTTAGCTTTATATAATGTTGTTTATATTATAATTGAGGCCAGTCGTGGCGCAGGGGCACAAAGTATGACTGTAAGACCGACTGGTTGTGGGTTCCGTCGACACAAAGCGCAGCGTTGAGTCCCATCACTCAACACGCAATGCCTCAAAGAATTCGATGGAAAGTGGGGAATAGAGTGTACATTAGGTTCCCTGCTGTGTGCGGGATACAGGGTGCAACTGATTGTTTAAAATTACTTACGTTTGAATTATGTTCCTTTGGGATAGCTCCTGAGGCTGGTGGGTTCAAACTTCACGCAGTGAAATGATTATATTAAAATTATTTTCTTTACCCAGCTCTGGAACCCCGGCGTTGAACTCCACCACTCAACACGCATTGACCTTCCTCCAGTGTGATCAAAAGTGTTTTCTCGAATTTCTTCATATTTCTCTCACTCTTGCTTCATATTTTTTATCATTCTATAAATTTTTAATCTTTTTAATAATAATAATATTACTAAACACAGTTTACAATCTAGAGTAAGCAACTACTAATTGGTGGCTTGATTTCAAGCTTCGGCAACAATTACTCAGTACACTTACTAACCCGTAACTTTTCGCTTATATCGCATGTTATACAGCGTTATAATTATTTCAGGAATATGAGATATTTTGTGTAGTTTATTTTGAAAATGTATTATTTAATAGAGAATTGAGCTACGTCGTTTGCGACTGTTCTGGTGCAGTGACACAACTTCCCACTGTATCGTTGGGCTGGTTGCTTTGGGTTCGATGCCCACTCAAGGGAATGAATTCATTTAATCTCGCTCTGGTACTCAACATGCAATACATCAAATATTGGGCAGAAAATATGCAACGGAGTATCCTAACGCTAGGTTTCCTCTGCCTACTCTGGTAAATGCGAGATACAGTGCAAAAATAAAGGTAAGGTACGATTTTGTCCACGAAATATTTTATAATAATCAACAAATGCCATGAAATGTGTTCGTAATATAAAAAAAAGGATGTTCAGTACATTTCTCTTCATTATTTTATCTTATTTTCCGTTGATTGGCACCTGTCACTTAGTCTACATCTATAGTCTAACAAAACTATATTTTGTAAAAGTAAATGTTTAGGATATTTTGAGTATTATGTAATTAAAGTATTATGTATTATGTAATTTTTTTTTACATTTATGATGATATTATATATTTTTTCGCACTCGGATTCGGCAGCGACAGCGACTCTCTGGTAACAAGACGAAGTTCTTCTACCGCTCGTATCGTCGGATTTTACCGCTTGACACGCAATGTCTTGTCCAAAATTCGGCGCAGGGTGTCGAGTATTAATAGTAGGTTGACGGCTTACCCTACTATACATGGGAGGCAATGTCAACCTAAAAACAAAATATGTATTGATAAGTTAGAGAAAATGCTATAAACATTATTATGTATGGGTTTGTGCTTTCTTAAACGTATACAAAATATTAAATAAATTCTAATATTGATATGAAACAAGCTTCAGCGGTAGTTAATAACACCATGTTCTCTAAATATTGAGGATATTTTCGTCTAATAGTATATAAAATATGAACCAGGTTTGGAGCTTAGAACGTACCCGTATGTAATTACGTTTTAGGTTAAATTCTGGTGTATATATACGTCACTTCTAAAATTGTTATAGGTAGTTAAATTTAGCACGAACATATACTACTGCCTTGCTAACTAGTTTATATCTACGGCTTTGCCACCGTTGTTAAATGGAAATAAGTAAGATAAATAAGAAATGTCATACTTAATTTTTATGAATATCAAATAAATAACTACTACCTAATAATTTTACCTTAGAATTAAACTAAGGTATCACGTAGAGGATTTAAATGACAAATTGCGTCGCATTTACTCCTCATTAGGTACGTCCTGCGCATTTTTCTTTCTAATCTAGAGTTAGGTCGTTAGTAATAATATAACGTTACATTTAAACTTAAAATATATAAAATTTATATTTCTTCTTCCTGGTAAAAAAGCACGGCGTTAAGTTCCACTTCTTAATACGCAGTGCATCCAGAATTTGTGGAGAACGAAAGTATCTTAATGGGAACAGAGTTTAAAAACACTAGCTTCCTAGGTTCCCACTGTCTACTCTGTAGGCATAATATAGAAATGCTAAGGAATATAAGCAATATAAATGATCAACAGCGAGTGTAGCTTAACCCAACCGTCAGTTTTACATTTAATTTGTATACAATTATATTATATTTGTATACAATTATATTATATTTGTATACAAATATATTATACTTTTTTTGTTTCACGTTATATCCTGCATATAGCAGGGAAGGCGAAGAGAAGAAGTGACATTCCATTCTCCACTTTCCCACAAGTGGGAATGAAACCTACAATCGTAGAGCTTACAATGCCACTGTGCTGTATTTTAATAAACGAATCATGAATTGTAACAAAATTTAATCATATAGGCTCACCCACAATTACTTAAGAAAAAATATTATTCATCCAAACTTTATGTAAAAAACTTTATGTTAGGAAAATATTTAATAACTTAAACTTATATGTATGTCTTTTAATTGATGTCATCAACACAATCTAAGCTATCGTGATGGTCGTGGTTCAAACTCACCATGGACTATACGAATATTTACGCTATATATATATAACACTGCGTAAATACTCGTACGCGTACAACTTTTAAAACGTTCTCAAACTTTAAAATCTTTTAATCTTTAATTAGAAACACCAAAAGTAATTTAACTTACAACGAAAGCCCAACTTAAGCTTTCATTCCGTCTGTCCAAGAGTTCGGACCTTTGACCAGTTTAATTCAAAGTGGGATATTCGGAATAAGTAGATTAGGCCCGATACCCGCCCTCGTTACGGCCTTGTATCTGATGCTTACTTAACGGAGTACCTCGTACGCGTGCCCATAGAGTATTAAATGACAGAGTCGTTATATAATTAAAGTAAGTAATATCTATTGAGGCTAATAGTGGCGCAGAAGCACAAGCATGTAACTGTAGATGTGACAGTTTGTAAGTTTGATTCCCATTCAGGGAAATAAAATATTTAATATTTTTATTACGTCATTCTGGTAGCAAGGCGCATGGCGTGGCATTGAGTTCCGCCACTGCACAGTGTGAGTCGCGTGTTTACCACCAGCTCTCAACATTTCTCTCGAACACAAGACAAATAGTATTTACAACTGAAACTCCAGAGCCAAATTAAAATATTTTCATTCCCTGACTGTCACAATCATCCCCTTTACACTACCTATTTACAGTTACACATTGTCCTACCGCGTTACGATGACCTACTGTTAAAAATATTCCAGGTTTATTCAAACACAAATATCTTACACCAGGTCTTCTAGAGACTAAAGTTCCTTTCTGTTCCTATAATTGAGGTAAATGGTTAAAATTAATATCAATTATAATAATAAAAAAAAACAATTTTCTTAATAAACTAAACCTCGCTTCCACCGCTCAAAGGAAAACTTACAAAATTGAACTTTAAAGAGAAAGCTCCTGAACGAACGGTCCACATTGTACTAAACTTTGCCAGGCCTCATTGAAGACGTCTAAATACCTCCAGCTCCAACAATTTTATATTGTGGCGCAACCGTTTTACACAAGTAAAGAAAACACTTTATACGAATTGCCTATTTTCTTCGGCAACTTGGTGCAATAAACTAATGCTTGGCTTAGCTTCGCGTATACTTTTCTTGATAAGGCTTTATAATTAAAATTTATTTGAAGTATTATTTATATTTGATTCAAGGTATACAGAGGGAACCAAGTGATAAGTCAATTTTCGAGATAATGCGTGTCGAGTGGCAGAACTCCTACATTTTATAGCAGGGCAGGCCCGTTATATGCGGGATACAGCGTGAAACTAAAAAAATCTCTGCTTCTTGGACTTTGTTTTTCCTTATTCATGTAAACGTTGAGTTAAATTTTTTTGGTAATATTTTTTTTTTTTAAACTTTTAAGGATAGAATATCGCTCTTCTCACTTTTTGAAGAAATTTGAGATATTGCGTATTGAGTGACGGAATTCAACGCCAGACTTTGTCTTGCCAAAGCAGCGAAATTTAAATAATAAACACCCTCGAGTTGGGATCAAACTCACGACCATCATCCTTAGAGTCAGACGCTATTCCACTGAAAGCGAACACAATTTAAAGTTCCATTTACGACACGGACATTGATAATAAAGACACATTATCATAAACATTTATAAGTTATAATATTTATATCAGCGTTAAATCTTAACGATATGCGCCATGTGACAAATACCGCAAAAACGTTGAAGTATTAATAAAACAGGGTAATGTGTTAACGCGGTCGTTCTGAGACTAACCCGTCTGAATTAGGTATTATATCTAACTGTTTACAATTCTATTATTTAATATACAGTAGAAATATTATTTTTTAACTTCACGATGTATCTTGCACATAGCAGGATAGAAGGGAACCTGGGCATGTTAAGACACTCCTTTCCCCACTTTCCGGATTCTGGAGACATTCTGGAAGTGTTAAGTGAAAGAAGTCAATGTCGCGCTTTACCCTCGTTAGCAGAGCAAGCATATGAAAATATTAAATACATAATTTCCTCGAGTGGAAATGAACTTATGACCCGTCGCGTTTACAGATGCACGCTTGTGCATCAAATTTAAATTGTCTAGATGTTAAATTTATTATTATTTTGATATATTACTATGGGTAATTTTAAATAACCTAGTGTTTTTTTATTTTAAAAAAAAACATTTCCTGTGAAGACCACTTGTAAATGATAGAGTAATCAGAACAGATTTATTTTGTGGTTTGCTTTTGTTTGCATTATTGTAATAAATATTGGTGGGTCTTTTAAATAAATAAATCTCAGTTTTCACATTCGGCCATTTCTTTGACTGTATTTTTGCCTGTCAATAGTAGTTCAACCCCTTAGTAATTGCCCTAGTAATGGATTTTTTTTTATTTATTCAATGGAAATGTTATGTATATATTGTTAATATCGGAAATACATTAACATAATAAGAAAACCCTTTTTCATGTAGTAAATACAACAATACGTCGATTATTATACAAAATAAGATACATTATTGTTCAGAAACAGACGTATTACAAAAGAAAACTGGAACCCAATCAAATAGAGTACTAGAATGAACCTATCTAACGAATTTTCAGATGAAAACCTTTACAATTTACTTTCTTTTGCGACAAAGAAATACTTACATGTTGTGTGGTAACTAATAGTCCTTTCAACTCTTCGCGAAGTTGTCGCTGAAACACTTTCTATACAGAAGAGAAATTCAATTTAGAGTTGCGCACAGTAAGCACGACAGGTTGTGGGTTCTATTCCCACTCAAGGATTTCTCACTCCTGCCTCCCCAGCGCGTGCTATGCGGGATAAAATGGTAAGCTTAACAAAAATAAAACGTGTAAATATAAATATGCATACAAATATTTTTGTTCGGTAACCTTTTCGTATTTTCTCCATATTTGATGTTGATTTAAAGTTTTGTAAGTAAACTAAGCCACTGCCACATTTGACGTAAAGATATTTGTACAGTTCTTAAATATACATACAATTTATAACTGTGGTTTATCTTAAGTCGTTTATATATATATATAATATTTATAGGAGTATATGTAGATATTATATTAAAACTCGTTTTTTATGTAGTATACGATATGTACATAAATATGTATATTATTTAATAATATTTTATTATTGTATTTTATTTAATATAATTGTGCACTATAACGTTATTCGCATTTCTTTATTTACCAAGGGGTGCCTGTAAGAGATTGCTAGAAGGAACAAGGCCGCCTTTACATACATTTTATATACATATATTGTTTATTCTGGGTTTTCTATTTTTATAATTATATATTTAATTATACATAATAGAATAGAAAATAAGTATATTATTTTCTATTCTATTATATACTTATGTTTTTGTTTTAAATCATAATATAAATTATATCGGCCCCAAAATGAGCAAAGAGCAAGATAGTCAGAGGATACCTATTGTTAAAATATGCCGTTTCCCAGGTATCATCCCTATATTTGAGGCATTTCATATTGACGTTCTACACTCAACGCCGTTCTTTGTCTTCCAAAGCGAGAAAATCGAAATAATTAATTCCACCGAATGGGAATCGACCCGCAACCAACGTACATAGCTATGCCACTGCTGCAGAATTACCAAAAATAAAAATAATAACGAAAAAAAAAACAAATTTAAATAAATATACGTTGAAAGCAGATCATTCTATACAACTAGCACTCCAGCTATCAATAACCATAATACTTAAGTAGAAACCCAAATTTACATGAGAATAGTTCTTCAAACTCAATCCCGGTTGATGCCAACCGCCAGTCGACGTATTATGACAACGCTCATAGAAATCAAGGGGTTCACGCTTTCACAACAAAATTAATTAACTTATGCATTTGTCATATTAATTTACTTTTGGAATAGTGTGGCTTCACTTTATGCAGTAGTTGCTGATTGCTTCTACGGTTATATTATGCACTCGTTATTCGAAATTAATTGATTTCATTCGTAACCGTGCGACTGTAATGCGTGGGTTCGATTCCCTCTCGGGTGAGTGAAATCGTTAATAGGTTTTCCTTACTTTGGTAATGAGAGAATTGAACGGAAAGGGGGGAACGAAAGTTTTAGTGGCAACGCACTACTATCTTTTTAATACTACTTCCCAAGTTTTCTCTGCCTACCCTGCTATGTGTGAACTACAGTGTGAAGCCAATCTACGTTATAAGGGATAAGTGAGAAGTTCAAGAAATAACTCAAAATCTATTAACTTTATGCTAAAGTTAAGATAAGCTAAGAATATTACATGAAAAAAAAAACTGAAAATCTGAAAATCGCTCAATCGGATAAAGAATATCTTAATTTAAATATAAAACGTATAAGCCTTCCAAAACTCTACTTACGTCAAAAATATGTACAAACGTACATATATATCTCGTATCTGCATAGATTTTCTGCAAATCCAGCTTCTAACCTACCCTCGACCCACTTCCAGTGTTATTTGTATATGAAAATTGATGAAGCACAGACAATCTACTGTGAATAGAATACAAAGTGCTTTACTGCTACCTAGTCAAATACCGCATTCAACCTTTGGAAAGTTTTACAACGTAAATATACTAATATTACATAATGAAAACAATTTATTGCAAATTAAATTAAATCAGCTTCACGCTCATAGCAGGGTAGCGGATCTCATTACCGCGCATTGCCCCGACACCAGAGCGAAAAAATAAAATTATAAATTTAAATAAATATTATAAATTTCCTCGAGTGAAAATCGAACCCACAATCTATAGTGTTTACAGTCTCACACTTGTACCCCCCGCGCCACGATGGTACGATAAAATTTCTTATATATATTGTTATCTAATAAAAAATTTACAATAATATAAATTCCATCTTTATTATCGTATTATACCCAAAAAATTGTTCCAAGGGATACTTCATACAGATTTATTTATTTGTAATATCGTCAGTACACTGGAAATACTGTTTCCATTTTCAGCGAACCAATTTCACAAATATAATTATTCTGATCGACATTCATTCCTACAAAATGTACTCGATTAATATTAAAACGTGGAATGACACCGAGTGCTCAGCGAATTACACAGCGCTATCACAACTTAAATAGACTTTATGACGTGTGTATATTGGCTCGCTCTGGCTTTGCTTGGATCTGATCATCTGAAAACTTACAAGTCCTTTCCCGTTCAATTGTTAATACATTGTAAGTTGGGTGATGGACTTTCTGGTAACAACGTGGAAATGAGAATGTTTTAATTCACTTAGGAGAAAATCGAACCCATAACTGTCGTTTTTATAGTTGATACTGTGTCACAATAGTTTCAATACCACGATGTTGTTTAAATAACTCACAAGTTTACTATATTTTAGTATATTTTATGTATATAAAAAGCTATGTATGAACATCTGAAACTATAAAATTCCCTATTATCATTTTTCATCCCCTTGTCGTCTATTTTATGGAATCTATCGTGTTGTGTAACGGACGGCCTTATCTTACAACACCGTAGAATTAAAAATATTATATATAATAAATATATACATTTATTGCGATATGAAGTTGTGGCGTTGAGTTCTTCCACCCATTTACACTTTTTTTGTTTCAAATTTCCTTAGCAGGATAGGCAGAGGGAACATAATGTTTAAGCAAAAAGTTTCGTTTCCAATTCAAAAATTTCTGCTGAATTCGGAAGGTATTACGTGTTAAGTGGCAAAAGTCAACGCCGCACTTTAACTCGTTATCAGAGTAAAGTAATGAAAATATTAAATATTTTATTTTCTCGTGTAAAAATCGAACCCATAACCTGTCGTATTTTCGCACACTTGTGTCCCTGTGCCACGACTAGTCTGACGTACTGGGTAGCAATGAAAGGTGATAAAATTGACGTAAACTAAATTTCAGGCACAAGTTATTCTTAAAAATCTGGACGTGGGCGTCCGGCAAATGGAACGATCTACAGCACGAGTGAGCATTTGTAATGGCTTTTCGATATATTTTATTACAACGTAAAATACTGCTTTCACTTACTGTATTGTTATAGACTTTTTAAGGTTCCGTTCCATTTACGGAAAAAGGAACCCCTATAAGATCACTTTGTTGTCAGTCTGTCTGTTTGTTTTCCGTCTATCAAGACGCTTTACTGATAAAAAACATATTTCTATAATATTATATATTTACTTATTAAAAAGATAAGGCCGTTTATATCGCAAAATTGTGTATTTCGACACTATAAAGGGAATCAAAATTAAAAGGGTACTTACGATTGACCTAGAGTTACGAAATTTGGCAGCTAACATTTACTGATAGCAATAGTTCATAAAAAAATCTTACTCGCTTGTGGTTAAACTCAAAAAATAAGAGCCTTAAATAGCAAAAAATGTGTATTTCAACACTATATATTTGTAGTTAAATCCTCAGAAATAATAGCCTAACACGAGGGGGAAACTTAATGTTACAGCCGCTAATTCAAGTGAGGTATCAAATAAAAGGGCTCTGGCAAAGCTGTCTGAATTTAGGAAAAAGCTAGAAACCTCCAATTTTCATAGTAGGGTAGAAAGAGGGAACTTAGTTATGTTTAACTATAACAGTTTTTTATATTAAAGTAATGGTGACACTGATAGCATATAACAATCTACTCCCGCACAGCATACGTTCTCAAAGTATAGCTAGTGGTCAGGGCAGTTAGATGGTTTCTAAAAGGCGCGGGTTCAAATACATTTCATATATACTAATCTAATCAAACCTAGCTTCACGCTGTATTTTTAGCGGGGTAGTCAGAGAGAATAGAATGTTACAAGCTACGGTCTCTGTATACTTCTTTTGTCTCGTCCATTGTCCATTTAATCTTTTTTATCATTCTTTCAACACTTATTTATTCCAAGTGCCCAAGCCATTTACACTTTTTAACAGAAAATATATTAAAATGTTGTTGTTGTTTTTACTTCAACCACTTCCGGTTTGTAATTTCCTACTAAATCTATTAAAGTCAGTGTTAAAATACTCCATTATCCAATTTCTGGAAAAGAGTAGATGTTAAGGGAGAAATTAAAGCAAATTAATAAGTCCAAAAGAACATCTCCATAATTGAATAAATCCAATTTTGTTTTGACTATTCATTAAAATATATACAATTTCAATGACAGTGACAGTGACAGTGACAGTGATATGGATGACCGGGCAGGTAATGGCATGTTGTTTGTAATTAGCAACCTTTTTCTGTCATCCAATAATGTTTCGGGCGTCATTTTGTTTATCTAACTTCTCTTAAACTTGTTTTGACTTTCACAAAAAAAAATTGTTGTTATTTTTTTTGTTTTTATTATTTCGTTTTTTATTATTTTCGTTATTTTGAGATAACGATCATCTTCACGCTGTATCCCACGCACAGCAGTTGGTTGGCAGAGGAAACCTTGAGTTAAGACACTCCTTTTTTTACAGTTACACTTTGTGCCCTTGTGTCACGACTTGCCTCAGAATAATGAATTAATTTCGTTCTGAGTGTTTTTTACATAGCGAACGTAGCAAAAGCAGTTCTTGTAATGATGTTTATAAATAACATAAAATCTATATCATAGTTCAGAATGAAATTTGCAATTTTTTGAAAAATTTTCCCTTGTTAAGTGATGGGACTAAACTTCATACCAGAGTTACCAGAGAGAAAATAGTTAAATCCGCCGGGTGGGAATCTAACCCACAAACATCATGTTTACAAGCGCGGCTACACCATAACGCAGCATCTATTTTAAAAGACATAAAAAAAACTAATTTCTATAAAAAACGCATAAAAGTCTTTCGTATAACGGCCAATGAGCAAATGGTTTTTGTTTTATTTCATTAGCCAGTCACTTCACCTGTCTCGCGAGTCGCCTGTTTACTTTTTACTCTCGTTCTCTAGTACTGACTGCGGGTCGAGATCTCGGAAATGTTTTTCATTTTAACTGAAATATCTTAAATCTTTCAACGAACTGACTTAATTAGTACTGTGGTAATTACGTTACATTAGAGTATTGAAATAACTCATTACAATTTGTTTATTTCTTGTTTTTAGTCTTCATGCTGCATCACGCATGTACCAAGGTACTTAGAGGGAATCTAATTAAAACGTTACGCTTGTACTCTCCGGCCTATTTTTTTTTTGTTGTTATAAGAACGCTTTTTTGAAGCCTTTTGTTAAGACAACCCATTTCCCACTTATCAGTTTTTTGTTAAGAAATTATTATATTCCCTCGAGTGGCGATCGAATCTAGAACCATTGTATTTACAATCTTATGAGTTTTACTGCGCCGACGCGGCCTCTAGGAATATGTAATATCCATATATATTTATATTAAATATTAAACAATATATTCACGCTAATATGAAATAGTTAGCTATATTTCTGTTCTGTCGTTGAAATACTAGCAGTTAAAGTAACACGCTCGGCTTCACACATGTACTTTATTGCGTATAAATCTCCGTGTTTAAATGGCAATATTACAATGACTCAACAGTATGGGCTGAAGTTTTCGAAGTAATATTTTAAAATATTACTATGGTAGATAAGTTTTTCTCGTTCTCAAGTTATAAGAGGTTCCCTCTGCTTACGTTGCTGCGTATGTATACAGCATGAAACAAAACAAATCATTCCTCCAGGTGGGAATCGAAAGCATAACCATAGCATACTGTACTACGACATTAATGCTTCAAATCAAAATGAAAGATAATATTTAAAAGTCCATACATTCTGTTCATATTAAAAATAAATAAGTCAATTATTCCTTTTGAAGCATTTAATACTGTTATGTTAAAAATTTACTTTGCTCGCAAATGAATCGCTTTACCCAATATTGTTAAATTGTCCGTCAGCCCCTTCATTTTAACGGAAATACATGTGGCGGTAATGACATGTGGGGATTTTAACGTTTACATATATACGAGTGTGTACGTACTCCAAATAAAGATATATAAATAAGTAAATATGTTTTAATCTGGTTAAAGTTTTTCTTTATATTGCTGAGGCTGCCGCAGTTCTCTGCCTATAGCAGTAAATTATTGAGTGGTACGTGCTGGAACTCAACACCAGCCTTTATCTTGACAGCGCGGGGAAATGAAAATAATTTAAAATAATCATTTCTCTGGGGATTGAATTCATAACTAACACATGTGTTGTACTGCACCACGGCCTCATATTTATGTGACTTACAGTTTGATCGTAGGTACTACTCATAAATCTTTTAAAATACATCTATTATTTCTTATTGGTCTCAAAATTAGTAAGTACATAGATTAAGGAGTATCTAAACAATAGTTTCCCTCTCTGTATCCTTTACGCTGCGAATTCTTTATCTATTTAACTATAAAACTTTTTACAACAAATCCCCTATTTATTACAAACGAACTTTAAGCTTAGTGGCCTCAAAAGCTCAACATGCCCCACTCGTGGACTGGAAAACTTCTAATATCACATCAACATACCCAAGGGAAATAAAATCAGGCGAAAATAAATTGAACAAGAGCGCTCGCTTTGAAATAGTGGAAAGCCATTTACTCTGTTCGCTCTAAGACTTAAGTTTTGTAGTAGTTCAATTAGGCAGATTGTTAAAAGTTCCTAGTTCGCATAGAGCGAGGTGACTTTTCATGTCCACGTCTTGGCCTTATTGTGAGCTCTAAGGAAATCTTGGTGATTCATTTTCTATTTTCCTCATTTAGAGGCCGTCGTGGTGCAGGGGGATAGTGCCTGTTAACGCAACGGTTGGGGGTTCGATGCTCATTCGGAGGATTAAATTATTTTAATATAATTTTCGTGATTTTCACGTATTGAATAAACTCTGAGTTCACGTATTGAAGAAAACTATGAGTATAAGATAGATCGTGTAAGTTTAGTATGACACAGGACCAGATACAGTCAACTCATTCTGCAAGAATAGGTACAGGGTATTATGCGAAGCAGCTAAGTAATCGTGGCGGATTTTTATATTAATTAATACGTGATAAAGAGTTTCATTTAAAATATACTGCTATAGTTAATGATATTATTTTTATTATTTGTATTCATGTTAACTTAGCCGCCCCGTTTAATCTAACAGTTAAACTAACTAGTACTTTAACGAACACATCGCTATTACTTACCGACAACGTAAGCCTTCAGTCACGCCGGTCTCAATTAGCAGTCGTGTCACGGTAGCTAGTTCAATTATCAACTCAATATTTTGATGGGCATTGTTTTGCCTAAGTTAGGTTTTATGTTTTCGCTATATTTTCTTATTGTCAGTTGCATCTTTTTCTCTACAAAACAGGGAGAACCTAGTGTCAAAATACTTCGTACTTTATCCGTCCGTATAAATATAAGAGTTCGATTAAGATTAAGTGCACCGGTTCTGGGCTGGATTCCCACTCGGGGGAAATGAATGTAACATATTAATTACCTCGATTTGGTCACGAGGTAAAGCGCGGTATTAAGTTCCACCTCTCAACACACAATGTCTCAAGAAATCGGTGGAAAGTGACGAATGGAGGTATCTTTATTGGAACGGTGTGTCTTAACATTAGGTTCTCAGGTTCCCTCTGCTTACCCTGCTGTGTGAGAGATACAGCGTGAAGCTAAAAATTAAAATATGTTTAACTTGTCAGAAAACCAGGTAGATATTAGTAGGTACAGCTATTAGTAAGCAATTGTTAAAAATATATAATATACCCAATTAAAACTTTACTAAGAATATACTAAAAATTTTACATTTAAATTTAAAAAAATAATATAACGAATACGAAAATATATTGTTTTATTTTGCATAACCATATAACCCAAAAAACAGGATTTAAAATTCTCCACCTTCCGCCGAATCCTTGAAGCATTGCGTGCTGAGTGGCGTGGTGATCTCAATTCCTCGCTCTGCCTCATTACCAAATCTAGGAAAAAAAATATTTTACACCTCCGAGTGGGAATCAAACCCATACCCACCGCTTACAAACGGTCGCTTGTGCCCCTGTTCTACGACAGTATACATTTACAGGTAAAGTTACACTCTGAACTGCAAATTTCCGTCTGCCTACACTACAGCCTTAACCGAAAGGTTTAATAGAGATTGATTGGCGCAAATTGATTGCAGCTAGTCGCTCGTTTAAAGCCTTTGCATCAGAAATATTGAAAACTTATATACTGAAAACGTATTTAAGAAATTATAGAATAACTGGATGGCGCATAAACACGACCGAACCAAATGATACTGCAGGTGCGAGTTGTGGGTTCGATCTCTATTCGAGGGAATAAAATACTTTATATATATACATTATTATTTAAATGTATATTTTCATTTCTTCATACTGGTGTTAAGGTAAAGCGCGGCGTTAAGTTCAGCCACTCAACACGCAAGTGGGGAAACTCTTTCCCACATTTATAACACAGTATGCAGAGAAAAGCTCGTATATCCGTCCCCTATTTTCCGTCCAAGTTCCAACACTCAGGTTCCCTCTACCCTCTACGTGTACGTAGGGTACAATGTGAAGCCAAAAAAAATTACGTTAATAACAATTTCAACATTCAATATTTATATTAATAATCTTTAAAATAAACCTCCTTTTATGAATACTTAACACTACAAAGTGCAGGCAAAGCTTATTTAAATGTATATACATGCACTAACTTTGTAGTGTGCCTCAGTTGGTGTGGCGTGAAACAGTATAAGCCAAATCTACTTGCATTTCCAATATATATTTATGTCCAAAGACAAGATTTCATTTATAATGTATTTATGGGTTCAAACAACCATTATCTTCTAAAACCACTTTCTCGACTGTCTGCCTGTCTGTTAATTAAATGTCGAATTAATATCAAATGTCCAATTCTTGTTCCTTGAAGAGCAAATACTTTTAAGTGAATGGAATCATCATCATACGAGCGTTTATATTTTGTCTTTGCCCCATTATAATTTAAATGTATTTTTTTTTACCAGAAGCGAGACCTTACAAATAAAACCAACATCCGAAAATTGGGAACTTATGAGTTCCCAAAATCAAAATCATTATCACAGAAAACTGTTATAACACATTTCTATTTTTTATATTATTGTACAGATGAAGACTTTAATAAGCAAAAACGAAGCTTACCTAAGTAATATAAATAAAAACTCACCACTAATAAAGTTACAAATTAAGCTTTTTCTTGGTCAATAAAAACCAAGATTCCTTTTGCCAAGAAAAAGCGATTTTTGTAATTGGTCGTTTAACGCCAGATAATTAAAGGATAAGACCGACACCGATGGACCTCGAATAAGCGGGTAAATTGCACCATTCGATAGAAGCTTAATCGTCGAGGCAATACTTTGCATTTGAGTACGGTTTAAATACTTTTTCAGATAAAATTGTCAAATTGGGCGGAAAGTGAATAACGGAGTGTCTTACCACTAAGTTGTATCTGTCTATTCTGTTATATGAGATACATGATTAAAATTATATCCCATCAAAAACAAAAATGTGAAATGAGAGTCAAGTTCAATGTTGAGTATTGCGTCGTGATTGACTTCACCGTCAAATAGATCAGAGATTTTTATATGGATATTTAAGCTCAAAATTTCATTCGATTTGCAAATTAATCTACTTCGAAACTACCAGAGCTGACTGGATTTTTACCATTGGTTTGGTTGTAAAAAATTGTTAATTCAAAACAAATCACACCCTTGAGTGCAAATCAAACTCGCAACCGTCACGTTTGCAGTATCATGCTGTTTTGCCGCTGCGCTACGATGGTCTAAGGATAGATTTTTTTTAAGTTTTATTCATCTTTACGCTAGTGTTCAGAACATAACAAGAAACAAAAGAAATTAAAAGTAAAAAACTTACTGTCGTCGGGGGTTGAGTGGCGAAACTTACCGCTGTACTAACTATATATGCGCGCGTGAGGTATGATCAGGCCACAACGCACGTTAAATTTATAAAAAACTATTAAGAAATATTTTAATATAGATTGTGTGTCAAAAAATAATGTGTTCATTTTAATGTAGAAGCGTTGGCTGTAGATTACACGATTATTTATGGTTTCAATTCTCACTCGAAGGAATAAATTATTTTCGTTTCTCCACTCTGGTAACAAGATAACAAGACAAAATGCAGCGCTAGGTTTCTCCACTCAACACGCAATGTCTCAAAAAAAATTCATGTGCAGGTGCACGGGGTACAGAATGTCTTAAAACTGGGTATCCTCTGGTTACTCTGGTATGCGCAGCGTAAAGTGAACATTTATTTTATTTTATTATTCAACTTTTCCACTAGTATAAAATTGGGAGATAAGGAAATCAATATCTAGGTCAACCACAGAGCTGTCATTGGAACGTAGATCTTGATACTTTAATAAAGTATATAAGCAGCGATTGCTCTTTAATTTTCGATTACATGTGCCAGGTTTTTATGTTGGAGAAACTGGCAAAGTGCCGAATCGATGGAATTCTTGAAATCCATTTTCATTCCATCGAATAATTGGTTTTAGTTCGACTACACAGTATTTCCAAAGTTCACCCAGATCTTATTTAATGTATTGTGTTGAAGTGTTGTATAGTCAGAACGTTATATAGTCACAATTGAGATTTCTGTTTTCTTTAATTGTAAAATCGTCGTCATTATGGGTTTTTATTGTCTATCGATCTCGATGATTGGATCAAAATTAGGGGACCGCGGGGGGACGATACAAAGAATAGCTAGAGGGCATATATGAAGAGGTTGATGACAGTGGATAAAGCGAAAGATCTCTTTGATTAAGTGTAAATACAATGGTAGTGGCTTCGATCATCAGTTGGCTAATAATCAAAATTTGAAAACACTCTGTAAGATTTGTTTTATTAATTAAACGAGCTAATGTCAGGTGCTAATGGTTCAAATTGAAATGATTTTTGTGTTGAATTATTAGATCGCGATGTAACCCACTGCACCTGTAGTCACATGCTAAGAATATATCAAGTGTCATATAAACTACTAATTATATCCATTAAACAATGACGAAACTGGAGGTAAAAGTTAATATTAAAAGTTTTTTGCCATGCACCACCACTGACGTCAAAGTTTCTTTAATCAGCTTCTCATTGTATCCCACATATAGTAGGGTAGGCAGAGGGAACCTAGTATTAAGACACATCAGACTTCGTTTTAAGCCGAAATCTGTAGTCATTGCGTGTTGGGTAACGTAACACCGCATTTTGCCTCGACACCAGAGTGAAGGAATGAAAATATTAAATATTTAATATCCTCGAGTGGAAATCGAACCCACAACCTGTTGCGTTCACAACCACACTTTGTGCCGTTATGCCACTTTAAGTTTAAGTTTTTCTTATTTTTTAAAATATTATTTAAATATTAAGCAAAATTTTCTAAATCTAATAGTTTCGTACCTTGTCTGTCGGTCAGCCTGTAACTGTAGAGTTAAATATATTTACATACCTTTCTCAATTACAAACTGGTTGTTGTTACTTGTGTTTGTTGTAATTTAACCACAACAAACACAACTAAAGTAATAATCAAGTAAAGTGAATACATGACGCAGTGGTAGGTACTGTATCATGTATTCAAATTGTAACAAGTGTCTAGATTCATTCTACTTAATGAACTCGACCTACGGAGGCTTTGAGGGAGCACTTTACTTTGTAAAAGTGATATTTGCATCCGCCCGCCTGGTCGTAATAGAAACCAGCTTTTTAGGATTCTGTAATATACTTTTTTTGTACGTTTAAACGTTTTTTATATGCAATTTATAATCTGTTGCTTATTATTCGGTATAAAAAGAATATTTTTTAGATAGATTCTATATCTCGTTCATACCACTCCAATCCCATTAAGACACTACCGCTCCCCATGTTCAGCTCAAGCTAGGAAGCATTGCACGGCTTGCGAGGAAATGAAAATATTAAATAATTTACTTCTTCGAGTAAACATCGAACTAACAACCTGTCAGGTATACAGACGCACGCTTGTGCTACTGCACCACGACTGACAAAAATTTAATATATATGTAAAAGAATATTCATTAAAAAAACTTTTTTAATAACAACCTTGTTAAAACATCAGTATCCAGTTTATAGATATATTTTTTGGTGTTTTTTTTTTAAATCAAGCCCTTTCATTTGGTATATATTATTAAACATAAAAATCATAATTCTCCTTTTTTACGGAAGCCATTTTAGATTTACAATAATATTGATAATATGTTATTTCATTGTCACCAGAACTCAAGATTTCAAATACTAAATACACCACTAGTAACACTGCATAGAATCGTCCCTATTATTATAAAATTAAAATCAACTTCACGCTGTATCCGACTGACAGCAACCCTGCTGTCGGATACAGACGATCTGTCTGTCTATCTAGTGAATAATAATAGAATCTAGTGTTAAGATTCCCTCTGCATACCCTGCTGTCTGCTGTATGATTTAAAAAATAATAAAATTTTGCTCCCCACTTTCGCTGACGAACGCAGGAGGCATTGCATGTTGAGTGGCGGAACTCATTGCCGCGTTTTGGAAATGAAAATATAAATTTTAAGTGCATATCTCATTCCCTCGAGTGGGGATCGAACCCACAACCAGTCACGTGTTTACAGTCACACATGCAATATCTCGTAAATTAGTCGGGATGACCGCCCGTAGTTTGTTTTACATGAACTATGAAATGTAAAACTCCGATTTTCCGAATTTTTTTTCTAACGAAATAAACAAATTTGATGTTTTCCAAGCGTCAAGTTACTCCACCATTCATAAGGTGCAGAAATGATTTATGTCACCTCCGAGGGTCTGCGAGCTAATTATAAATAATGGATATTACGGATGAGACGAGAGCGAATCATTATTTAATTATAGTGGAGTTGGTAATGTTTTGATATGGCAATTTTATATTTTTGGGAGCACTCTTAAAATTATTTCCATTTTTTTAAAGTTTTCTTTATATATCTTTCTTAATATATTTAAAAATGGTGACCAGCGTGTCTTGATACTAAGGTATCATTCCCTAATCTGTTCTGAAAAAATCTGAAAAATATTTTACATATACCAGTCTCCATTTATAAACAATACTAAAAAACAGCTACATGCTTTTTCCTGCAAAGCAGAGTGACATAAAGTGACATTTCTGGCAGCCTGTACGATATTATCACAAACATTGAATTAACTTTTTCAGCTTCATTTGAACTTATTAAAGTTAAACTATTTATTTGAGGCCAGTCGTGACGCATGGGTAGAAGCTAGCGACTATAAGCGCGACATGTTTAGATTTCCCTCTCAAAGTAATGAAATATTTAATATTTTAATTTCCCTGCTCTGGTAACGGATCAGGGAGCGGTGTGAATTCTCAGAAACTTGGAAGAAAATAGAGTATAAAACTGTCTTAATGGAAAAGGAATGTTTTTAAATTAGGTTTTAAAATTCCCTCTGCCTTCCCAGCTTTGTGCAGAATACAGCGTGAAGTCGTAAAAAAATATAAAAAATATTTAACAAAAAAACTATTGCACGATAGGGGATTTCGAGGTAAGTTTGCTAACACAGCTTTAAAATAAAGAGACAGCGACAGCGGAAATAGCATCTTGCTGATTGTGTTGGGAGCGCCCCAACTGATTGTTATATCGTTTGTCTTGTTATACTTACATTTCGTTTGTAATTTTTAAAAGTATAGAATATCTTTTGTTGCTACAGCAAGTGACTGTAAGCGCGATAACTGTGGGTTCGATACTCACTCAGGAAACGATTTATTTTCATATCTTCGCTCATATATCAGGTGCAGTGTTGAGTTTTGATACTTAAAACTGAATATGTCAATAAATGCGAGCGATTCGTGGGAAACAGAGTGTTTTAACCCTCAGTTGCCTCTGTCGACCCTGCTACATGCGAAATATAACGTAAAGCTATACAAATTTCAACACTATAGCTTCTATTGATCGTTTAATTTGAATATTTAATGCATTTATTATATATGGGAAATAAAAAAAGGGAAATATTATGGGAAATATTAAAATAAAAATTTTCATAACTCTGAGTAAAACTGTACGCTCGAATTCTCCTCCATTCTCATTTGTCAACTGTATAAGGTGAATAAAATTCGCGTTTTAAATAAGATAGATATGCGCTAAACAAATATTGAAGCAGTATGTACATTAGGGTGGGCCAATATTTTTTTTTTAATTATAGGGAAATAATTTCTCTGGACTCCAAAAATATACGTATACTAAAAGGGTAGCTCTTAAATTTTATATTATATTAACAGGTATCTCATCGTGATATTCGTTTTCCCACATAAATAACTAGCAACTAGCTCGCGGCTTCGCCCACTTACACTTATGAATTATTTGAAGAAGAAGAAGAGGACGGAATTACGTTCCTGCTTTAATAAATAATATATACTTGGAGTGCACTTAAAATTTCTAAAGAGAAAATTATTGAATCATTATCATCATTAAAAACATATCTCTAGTCTAATCTGTTGTCTTTATAATTTCAGTTTAGATCTCGATGCATCTTCGCACGCTATACTTAGATTTGTTACTATCTTTTTCACACCTTGAGTTACTCACTACCAAAATGAAAAGAAATGTGAAGCTGATATGGTGAAGATAGATATGGAAAAGAAAAATTTTGTATTTTTTTATTTGAAAATTTGGTGCAATTAAACTAATGGTACCGGTATAAAAACCAATATATATTCTTGTAGGAATTTGAATGCCGGAACACAGCGCCGCGCTTTGCCTTGTTACTACAGCGAAAATATTTATTAATAATAATTAATTTCCCCGAATAGGAATCGAGCCCAAAACCGTTGCTCTTTTAGTCATAATAGTCACACGCTAGTGCCAATCCTGTAACGACGTCAAGTAAAATATACACTTAAAACTAAAATATCTCATTTAACTTTAATATAATCGTTGTGCTATAAAATTTAACATTTTTGCAAAGCCTTTCACGTAATCTCGGAAAACTTTGGCCCGGAACAATCTTCGTGACTGTAATGCAGATTCAAATAAGATTGACTTTGAAGAATTTGTCTTATAAATATTTTATATAATATATAAATATATATTTAGAAATATACTTTATGTAAGTATATTTCTAAATATATATTTATATATTAGTAGTGAGGCCGACGTGGCGCAGCGCCACAGAACTAAGAGCGCGACGATTGTGGGTTGTTTTCCACCTGGAAGAAAAAAAAATACTTTTATAAGTAATAATAGTACATTTTTTCTCTCTGGTTACAAAATAAACCACAGCGTTGAGTTTCATCACTCAAAACACAATATCTCGACTATCTGAAAAGTGGGGAAAGGAGTATCATTAGCTTCTTCTACCTATGGTGAAGCTAAAAAAAAATTAAATATAAAAAATGTATAAATTATGATGGTTGATATATATTAATAATATCAAATATCCCTTTACCTATCATGCAATGCGCGGGATACGACGTTAAGCTGATAAAAAGAAACATTTAAAATTTGTAATATCATAAAACGAAGCCTTCGTGGTTGTGGAGTCTATTCCCACTCGGAGGAATCAGTTATTTTCGTTGCTTAATTAAGAAGACAAAGCGCGATAAGTTCCGCCACACATGATATCTCGAATAATGGGCAGTGCCTATGGAACGAAGTGTCTTAACACTAGGTTATCTCAACTAATTAAAATCTTTAAATATAATTATAATAAAAATACGGCAACCGATGAAAATTTAAGAAGATAAGAAATATATTTCAAGTACAATAAATATTAGTAATACGAAATATGTTATTTGCAGCGTTGCCAAGCACACCGCACGTGATAGCGACTAATGGGTTGTCTCTAACAAATAGGTCACGTTGCCATACACCGGGATTGGAATACTAACTTACAAATTAAATGCTATGAATTATGAACCTCTTAAAGTTACTTTATTTTGCTATTATTTCTCGCTTCATCCTGGGTAAGAAGAAGGATCTCAGGGTTAAGACATTTCGATTTCCAATATCCACCCAATTTTTATGACATTGTTCTGTTAGCGGGGTTCATCGCCGCGTTTTTCTATCAGAGCGGGGAAATGGAAACCTTTTATATTTAATCATACCCCCTGGTGGAGATGGAACCCACAACCAATGCTTTTACAGTCACGTTGGCCACAATATATTATATGTATAAGTATATTTTATAGGTATATTATTATATTACATATTTTATAACCATGAATCCTGACTGAGTTATCATTGTAAGAGGCGTCTCAATGTAAACGCGTAAATCATAGACACATTTTCATTGAATATTTTTTAAAAGAATCCTTATATACGAAAAGAGATATTTTTCTATCTCTTTTTTTATGAATCCCTTTTACTTTCTCATACGTTACATTGTCCTTGGCTAAGTGAAGTGTATCTACTGCTTTTTACTCTAACATGTAACGGCGTTGGTTTCCGCCGTCTAACATGTCTCTATAATGGGTTGTAAGTGGAGAAAAGAGTAACTTTCATGGCTAATTTCCAGTCCGTGCTATAGCACTAAGGCGGGAAGCGCATAACGATAAAAAAGGGATGAAAAAATCATTGAATATTTTCTAAAATAGACCAAATACAACAGATAACGTTTAACATACGAAAATTATAGGCAATCAAAAAGCTAATAAATAATGAAAACAAATCAGATGTGAAATATTAATGGTTTGATGGATTGTGGCACTTCAATGAAATTTAAATCTTACTTTGTGCTGGACCGAAATTTTATTACTGCTGGAAAGCTTCCGATTCCTATATTTCAGTTCCGTTGGCTACTCTTAATCACAGTAAGCTATTAAAAGTTTTCAATTATTGAATAATTTTTCAATAAATGAAATCGATTAAGTAACCGTGAGGCCATCCCTGGTTATAGTTGGACAGCGTTTGACTGCAAATATGATTGTTGTGGGTTCGATCCTGAACCCACAACTATGAGAAAAAATACTTTCATAGTACCATTCTGGTGGACAAAGTGTGAATGCGTTGAGTTTCACTATTTAACCCGCATTCATTTTCAGATCAGAAGAAAAGCAGAGAACGGAGTGTCTTAACATTAAGTTCTCTTAACCCACTCTTATATACATATAGGTCAGTTAATGAAAAAATATATTATTTATTATAATTATAATGCATACCTACAACACACAATACCTCGAGAATTCTGCGGAAAGTGATTTCGCAGGTTCCTTGGGCCTACCCTGCTATGTGCGTTAAACAGCGTGAAGCTCAAAAGATTATTATTGTAATCAATTAATTATTTTTATTTAAACAAATTTCTTTTGAACGGAGCGTATTAATAAAAAATTATCAAAATATATAAATTTACTTTATCTATCAGCTTTAACTAAGGCATAGAACATGCGTAGAGTATAAAATATATATCTTTATTAAGAATCGTTTACACTGAAGGACTCGCCACATTTGTAATGGTAATTACCATTTTCCATGTTCGCTCATTTAGTATTCGCTAGCTGTTTGTGGCGAACAGAAAGAATTAGAGATAAACGTCTTATTAACATTATGTAAACGTGCGATGAATAATATATTTTTCAGCTTACTTATCTCTATATAAACAACATGAAAATAAAAAGTTATAAGTATAACAGCTTATAGTAGCCGAAAAGATAAATAATCATGTTAAGATAAGATAAGATAGTAGTGTTAAGACTGCGTTTCTCACTTGCCGCCGTTTTTTTCGAGGCATCGCGTGTCGAGTGTCGGAACTCAATGTGGGACTTTTGCATTTGTGCCAGAGTGAAAAAATGAAAATATTAATAAATAATAACTTATTCCCTCGATTGGGGATCGAACCCACAACTGTCGCGTTACAGTTGAACCCTTGTGCCGCTGCGCCAAGACGACCTTGGACTCAATTCTTTTTATCATTACAAATCTGTAACAGTACTACAAGATATATCATACGAAATGTCTCGAAAGTATACAATATTTCTAGAAAACTGTTTCAAAACACAACTAGAGTGATGTCTCAATTTATAAGTCACGTCTTTATTCTAGTCCAATAGTCCGCCGGCATTAGCTCGTGAGTTATGAGGCGTCCATAAATTGTAAGTTTTCTTAAAAGAATGGCAACTTTCTCCACCCTTATCAAGCTCAGGGAAGCATTTAATTCGCCCGTCACTTTTATGAAAAATTTATTTCCCACATAGTGAGTGCCGTCTACCGCTTCCACGAGTATAACTTATTTTTAGTTACAAACTATAAGTTTTACTTTATTTAAACCAATTTTATGGACAAAAATTTATTTTAGTGGCCTAAGAAGCGCTGGGGCAGAAGCGTGCGTGATCGAGTAAACGCGATGGTTGTGAGTTCGATGGTTTTGATTTCTTCGCTCTGGTAATTCATTGAGTTCCACCACTCAAGACTCAATACTCCAATGACTCAATATTCGATGGAAAGTTGAGAACGGAAGTGTCGAATGAGGAACGGATTATCATATCACTAGGTTTTCAGGTTCCATCTGCCTGCTCTGCTATGTGCATGGTATACAGCATGAAGCTAAAAAATATTTTTATGTACAGTGGCACATGTACGTGTACGCGTAATGGTTCATGTCGGTACTAACTTTACAAAAACTCCATGTCGATCCTTAAAGGACCAAAAGGAAAAAACTATGTGATCATCAATTAAAAATGTCCGAACAAATTTCATATGAAAGAAAAAAATCTAAATTAAGCATCAAAAAATTATTAACAAAATAATTATATCCAAATAAATATTTGAGATATACATATATATATATATATATATATATATATATTCCCAACATAACTTTGAAAACACTTAAATATTTAAACAGAACAATTAAGAAGTTATCCGCGACTTGGCAACAAACAAGTGCATACTCGTATACATTATTATACTTTAAATCAATACATAAAAATGTAGGCGATCGCTGTCTGTACGTAAAAGACATATATTTAAGAATGACTATAATAGTATCAATCAATTTAATAGAAGCCAACGTAATTCTTTTCTTGTCTGATTATTTGTCTGTGCCTTTATGCACGCTTATCTCAGAAACGGCCTTAAAGAGTTAAATACATTCACTGTTGTATCATAAGCCTTCTAAGATTTAATATTTTATTTTTTGCGGTTCATAAATAAAAAAAAATATCATAATATAATTTGATTTAAAATTATAATATTACTACGACCAGAAATCGAGTCAGATTAGTAAATAAATAATGGTGTAGTTATAGCGGGCGAAGTCGCAAAAATGTCACTAGTTCTCAATATATCCCCCGGAGGCATCACGACGCAATATATCATGTTCGATTAACAAAGTTGAGATCGTTTTAATTATTCACCAAGTGTACGTTTAGAGCGAGTGTTTCTGAGAAACTCCGCGGGTGAATCACTAATTTGTGCCGGAATTAATGATGTATGTACTACTGTTACATATGTAGATTTTGTATGTACGCGTATAAAATAATATGATTGGTTCGAAATGGCCGGAGGGCGTGCGTTTATGTTAATCGTTCCTATTTCCGGTAAACACTTCCGGTAACAAAGCTTTATTAAGTTTGCACAGTACGTGCGCTTGGGCGATTGTTGTTTGCACTTACTTAACTAGCTTTTGGCCCTACTTTGTCTGTGTGGTTAAATCGTGTTAACTGAGAGTTTTACGTCATACGAAACACATTCAACATATAATTGCCTAGTGTAACTCTGAATACAGGTTTAGTGCGTTACATCGAAACATTCTTTAATAAATGGACATTATTTAATAATACAAGGCAAACATTGAAAATCTTTAATTGTAGGTGTATATTATGTCCATAAAAATGTCAAAATCCATTTCTTCTTCTTATATTTTTGTACTGTGTGTATTTAGTAATATTATCCGTTCTTAAATTTCCATACATTTTGTATCATCTTCGGCAGTGGAAGGACCACTGCGCTTTCAGCGCCGTCAGCGCCAACAGCGCTTTATTCACTTACGACCAATCCGTCAATTAATTAAATTGAAATTAATTTTAATTGAACTTTTTCATATTCTTAACAACCACTGAATTATTATTTCGCAACCTTTCATTTATAAATATTGTATCCCTGATACAAGCAAATAGAATACACCAACTAAAACACTTTGCAGCCGGTTAGAATTTCAATCAGCAAAACCCCACTTTATCTCCAACAAATGTCGGCCTATTCCGATATAGCGTTGAAATACGAACAATGGGTGCATTAGCGAGCCAATTTCGCCGCTGCCAAAAATAATGGACTATCGGAAGACATTGAAGGAGGAAACTCAGTTCTGACTTTTTTCTTCGTGAGTATTTCAGCTATTGTTCTAAATGTGGCCTTGGACGTCGTGTTTTGTTGAAAAAAACGTGAAAGTAGTTAATGCTGGCGCTGTTTGGCTTTGTTTAGCATACTGACATGGAATTAGATGTTTATTTTTAAAACATTTTAATAATATTGGCTGTAGATTAATCGTTTTTTGGGAATGTGAGCAAAAATCTAATAATAAGATTTGAGCTTAAATCGATTCAAATAAGCAATTTCTCCGAGTGATAAAATTGTCAGACGCCGCTTCACTACACAAAGTCGGCAATATTGAGAATATTAGGAATTTTTATGAATATATTCTCTATATTTTTCTTTGAGGTCACGTGATGCGATCGTTACGCTTTCAAGCTAATTTCAATTGCATTGAGTACAATTTAAACATAAATTACGTTAAAAGAAAATAGTGGGACAAGAAAAGAGTGTTTACATTCTACAGCTGTCTTCTATAGAATTGCAGGATGTTGGACGTTGCACATACGAGCGATACACGTTATTTTGTAATGTTTTTTTTAAAGTATAGTAATAATAGGTTTTTTAGAAAATGTAACAGTGAAGTTTACATTGATTGTTAAATAAAGAACCTCACGGTTTATTGTACAATCAAAATTAAGATACTTTTATTTTGAGACCGATTTCTACTCGGTAATGGAAGGGCTTTTCTGTCGAGAAGTTTCCGAGGTTGATCATTAACCCGAATGAAGGGAGCGAGTTTGTACGATGATGAAAAATTAACAGAACATCCACAGGTTTTGCATCGATGGTCTGAATCCTATAAGAAGATACTCATCCTTGGAGTTGGTTTGATTCATGTGCAGCTTATGCTAGGAATCATTTAGCTGACCGATTCCGCTTTGAAGACGTACACAGAATGACAGTAGCGAATGTCAAAGTGAGAATAACGAAAATAAGAATTCAAGTGGCTTGGGCACGTCAAAAAAATTAGCAATCAAAGAATGAAAAAATGGGTAATGAAGAAAGAGTGAGAGGTAAGAGAGCGTAAGCGTGAAGAGACATCGGCTGACTTTCAAAAATACTGTATGGATGATACTGTAGGAAGATCACGTACAAATCGTTAGGTCAGGTCATAAGATCTCTCGGGGGTATGAATAAAGAGGTTGATGATAATAATCAAGGAGAAAGAGGCCGTAACGCACACGTCTCTCTTCTCTTCTCTCTGGCTTTCCCGCTGAGAATAAAGTCTGAAGCTGAAAAAAAAACGTATCACACCTTTTTTCCCTCTTTGTTTGATGTTTATTTAGACATTCCATTCCTCAATTTTTGGCCAAATTTTCTACATCTACCACAGCGAATAATCGAGTATAAATTAAATAATATTTCCGAGAGCTCCTCCACTGCGCCACGGCCGTCTCTACAGTTTGCCAGTTAATGTGAAACATACCTAATGCCATTATACATTTCCGCGGAAACCTTTTAACGGATTACGTTTCTTTCCATGCACTCGGTCGGAGCTCATTTTACGGTCTTCCATTGAAGCCGCGAATACTTAATGCGAGGGTTCACTTCTAAATTGCTGAAATACAGTATGGATGACATACGTATGCTGGTGAAGGGGATATAAAAAATAAGTAAGCGTATATTAGACATTTCAGAGTAGAAAAGCTTCGGCTAAATATAATATTATAAAAACACCTAAGTCATGAAATACGGTAAGTGTTGAGACTAATATATAAAAAAAATATTAAATTAATTAGCAGTATGTTTATCTTCTTTGTTTTTTCGCTCTGTTAAGCTCAATCAATCAGCTTCACGCGGTATCCCGCAGGCACAGGCAGAGGGAATCTATCGTATCGAATATACTCCGTTCCCCATTTTCCGCCGAATCCTGGAGGCATTGCATGATGCGCCTGCGCATTTCCCTGCGCCAGGACTGGCAATTTGTTTGTTCTGTTGAACTAGAGAGTGCATAAGTATAGAACGCCACTTGACCATAAACGTATCTAAAAGTAACTAATAGTAACCTAAGCCAAACTAAGATAAACTTTTAGCCGTGTGGTCCCGGCTTAGAATAGGATCACCCTGGTATTTCAAAAGAAGAAAATAGAACTCGTATAGGAGAATATTGTTGTCCGTCTGTCTTTTTTTCCAAACAACATGCAATTTTACAAATGTATATAGACTCAAGATACATACATATATGGTAAATATATAATTTGTCAGCTTCACGCTGTATCTCGCATGCAACGGGATAGGCGGAGGGAACCTGATGTTAAGACACTCCGCTCTCCAAATTTTCGCCAAATTCTGCAGGTATTGCGTGTTGAGTGGCGAAGAAATGAAAATATTAAATATTTCATTTTCTCAAATGGGAACCGAGTCTACAACCCACAAGCTTGTTCCTCTGCACTCCGGCTGGCCTATGTTTACACATACATAATAATAATATAATTTTTCGCTTACCAACGAGTACCTAAATGACACCGCAAAACATAGCAGTAAAAACTTCTTAACTACCATTCGCTAAGAGGTCTTGAGACTTCGAGCGCAACTTATGATGAAACTGTGGAGATAAGCAACTCACTTGCCACATTTCCTTAGATACTTTATAAGTTACGTCAAAATATCTGGCTTAAATCTAACGGGGCGTATATTTACATATAATTATTGATAGAAATTTAGAATATGATCTTTTTGTCATTTAAGTTTACGCTGTATATCACATATAGATTATTTAATATTTGACCGATTTTCATTCGAAGCGTAAATTTGAATGGAATACACATTATTTAGAATTTATTTCGACATATTTATTATAATATTGAATTAATGCCTCATAATAACTTATGTCATCAATTACAGATTAAAATACCATCAATATCAAACGTGATCTACGGTTTAGTGAGAGAAATTTATTAGGTAAACAAATAATCATGTATAGAGCAAATATTTATTGTAAAAGAATTTAAAAAGTCCGTCCCGGCACCAGGGCAAGCGTGTGGCAGTCAACATGTCGGTGAGGTTGTGGGTTCAATTCTCACTCGGAGGAGTAAAATATATATAATATTTTAATTTGAGTCTGATAACAAACTTAACATGCAATGCCTAGAAAATTTGGCCGGAAGGTCAGGTACGTAGAACGAAAGTGTCTTAATGGGAGTGTCTTAGCAGTAGGTTGTCTATGCCAAGTCAAGTCACTTTGCTATCATTAATCTACCTACAGTCTAACTATAGCATCGTAGTCGTAGTAGGTATATACTAACATAGTATATTATATAGTTAAAGCCTGTCGTGGCGTAGTGACACGAGCGTGTATAATAAACGCGACAGGTTGTGAATTCGATTCTCAGTCGAGGAAATAAAGTATTTACTATTTTGCTTCGCTCTTGGGTCGAGTCAAAACGTGCGGTATTTAGTTCAATACGCAGTGACTCCAGAATTCGGTCGAAAATGGGGAGTGGAGTGTCTTAACAGTAGGCTCCGTCTTCCTACCCTACTACATGCAAAACACAGCGTGAAGCTGTAGAAAAAAAACTATAATACAGTAGTAGTGCATGTCTACTGTGACTGATGAATGAAAAATTTATTAAAACAAACTCAGACTAATTCATAGTGTTTTCCTATAAAAGCTTGCCATTTTTATCTTAAGCAAACTCAAAAAAAGCTTTGTATTCTCTATAGAAATCTTTGACTAACCGAATTTGAACTGGTAACCATCATCACAGTACTTTATAGCAAAAATACATATTACTATTCACAATATAATACTATCATTTGGTTTTTATAATATTTTCCTTAAGCTTTCCCATTTAATAACGATATAAAAATAACTTCATAACAATACAAAGTACAAAAGAAAAAAGAAACCAAACGATAAAACTCAATATAGATGTAAAGAAATTCATCACGAATCAATTTATCCGCGGGACTGCTGGAAGTGAAAGCGCTGGAAAATATTTTCACTGTAGTATAGCACTATATAAATGGAATAAGAAAACTTTTCTGTCGTGGAAATACCGTAGAGTCTACCGAACGGCCGTGTTGCTCTAAAAGTGCAATTCAACCGTGATTTTTGCTGCCGTCGTAACTAACTATAACTATATATACTACGTACTAAATCATAAGCCATAAGGTTAGGTTACACAATATAGAAAAAAGGTTTTTAAGGTTATGTTACACAATATAGAAAAAAAATTGTTATTTATAAATAAATTCCAGGCGAGGCCAGTCGTGGCGCTGGAACAAAAATGAATATTTTTAATTTATCCCCCATATAGCACGCCTTACTGGTAAAAGAACTCTAGTATAAAGACATTCCGTCCCCTATTTTCTACCTGATTTTCGAGACATTGCGCGTTGAATTGTAGACCTCGACGCCGCGCTTTTTCTCGTTGATCAAACGTGAAAAAAGAAAACAATTACTCGGCCACACAAACACAACCGCTTGTAGCCAATCATCTTTAAAGTAAAATTTAAATTATTTATGTAAATAAAAGCTAAAGTCTCTGTGTATAAACAGCTTTACGTCTCAGTACAAGCATGTAGTAGACTCATTCGATTTCAATTTACAATCGCGCAATCACGAAGGCAGTTAACAAAAAATTGAAGCGGGTACCCACGAATGCTGTAAAACCTCTAAATATATGATTTAGATTACAAAGAAATTATTATACACGTATAATAATTATCCTTTAATGGAAAAAGTCTAGTCTGAGACATCCATCCATCCATCTGTTGTCATTTTCACTCTTTTTTCCAGCATACCAGTTAAGTTATCATTATTTATTAATTAGTATTTGGTTACTTGGAGACATTTTGAAAAGGTAGTGGTAGGATTAAGGTTCGATCCCTACTCTAGTAAAGTCAATTATATTTTTTCTCTCACAAGTTCCTGCTCTGACAAGTCAATACGCAGCGTTGAGTTCCACTACTCGAAACACAAAAATTCTCGTACTCATACGAGAATAGATTGTCTTGACATTAGGTACCCTAAACTAAACTAAAGTGATTACAGTACAATCGCTATATTAATAACTTCACGCGATTGATGATTTTGTTATGAAAATGTTATTTCCTATTATTACACTCCGATCTCCACTTTGCGCCGAATTCTTTCATAAACTTTTTTTTTTCAAGGGGATTTCATTTCCTCGAGCCGGACCCGGAAATCGGACCCACAGCCTATCGCGTTAACAGCCCCACGCCCTTGCTCCGGGACCGGCTACAATATAATAAGTTAAGCATTTTTAGAATAATTAAATTCCTGTATTTAATCAAAACGAACCTTTTGTCCTACCTGAAACTTTAGAAATCTGAAACATGAAATTCAAAAATGTGTCAAAAAAAAAAAAAATAGATTTCCAAACTCGCGAAAATGAGAAAGAAACGTAACAACGAATACTTAACAAATATAATGTAATAAGAGTGGGCTTAAGCAGTGGCATATTAAATTTTTACGTTTGAACGGCGCCGGACCAACATTTGCTTCGGCCCGGGCCCTGATTAGACAGACGCGCACGAGTTTTTCTCGAAAATAATTTCTGCCCAAAAAAGCGCCCCTAAGTATAAACTTGAATCGCTCTCGTAATAAGGATCAGTTGTCTCTGCTAACAACAGGGTAGATTTTTCTTAATTTTTTTTATATGAGACGATAACGATACTCCGTAACAGTCCTGGAAATTTCGACTTTGATAAAATAACGTAGGACTGGCGGCTCTTAGTTCTTCGGCTATATAAGTCACATGTTAATTTTAGTTTGAATTTACTTGTAAAACTTATTAAAAATCAACAAAAGAAAAGAAAAAAAATCATATTAAAAGTTGTGGCCGTCGTGGTGCAATGGCTCGAAAAGAAATGGGAGTTCTTATCACTAAGTTTTTTTCTGAAAAAATATATCGTTACGATCCCGCCCAGTGTAAAACTCATTACTTATCAGTGTACATCGTTGACCGACGCCACGCATACAAATTTAGGCTCTAAGTGACAAAAATATCACGGGAGCGGACGCAAAGCTGCTTGCAGTACTCATTTACATATTGTACGCAAAAGATTTCAAAATCTTTTAGATATAAACATTTTATCTACATGCGTTTTATTTTTTACATTTTTTACTAATATATATATTTAAGTATCGGGCTGTATACCATGTGCACCGCCGAATTTTTGAGACATTGAGTGTTAAACAACGGAACTCAACACTGAAATTTCTCTTGTCACCACAGGGAAAAAACAAAAGTCAGACGCTTTATTAGTTTTGCTTGGTTTGGTTATTCCAGTTTGAGAGATGGCCAGACGTGATCTACTAATGCATTACGTGCTAAGAAGTACAGTTCACATTATATAACCAGACGGTGTTTTGATGAACAAGAATGCTTATTTTCAAAACATCTTAACAGATTTTTAAAGGACTTTTTCCCGGGATAAAAAACGGGAAAACCCGCAGTTTTCGTATATGCATACGATATTTCTTGCAAGCAAAATCAAATAAAATCCCATAATATTTGAATAACTATTAATTAATGGTATAACATTATAAATAAACATTAAAATAATGCAACAACTTTCTCGAAATACATACATACATATATACAAATACATACATATACAAATAAATAATATTAAATAAATATTCATACAGTTCAAACGGGCGAAGCCGCATGGGGGCCGCTAGTGTCTGATATAAAAAAATACATGATTACGTCATAGTTCATCATTAAGATATCGTGTTTTCGTTCGACGCCCACACCGAGATTCTGGAGTTTCACACGCGCCTAATTTTCCAAGTAAAGAAAATGATGGGGAGGAAAATAGAATGTCTTAAAGAATTATTTATCATTCTCGTGCCTTCATATAAGACAAGGTCTCTGTGATTATCTAAATTATAATATTTATGACTTCGAATTTGAACAGCTATAAGAAGAATGGAAACGATATCGTTTGAACTATATGTACGCGCGGTTTAACTACGGTTTAACTAGTAGTACTTTAATTACCTCGCTTTTACAGCAACAATTTTTTATTCATATAAACTAGCATTCACTACAATTTAAAACTATCTATTGCATTAGTTTATTATAGTATTTTACAGTCTTGGAGATGAGAAAAATACATAAAAGCAAAGCCACGCTTTAAGCAGAAGAAACCTAATGTTAAGACACTCCATTCTCGTGCTGAGTGGTGGAACTTAACGGTGCACTTTGTCTACCAGAGCGAGGGAATAAAAATATTTTTTAAAAATAATTTTGATCCTTCTACTCCTCCGTATCTGAAGAAAGAATTCAGGAATTCATTCCAAATGACGTCCACTCACTTTCCCTGACGGTCCCAGAAAAATCCATTACTCAAAATTTGTAGTTACTCTTCTTCTTTTCCTTCTAACTTTACCTTTACTATTAAACCTGTCCGACCATAGAATTCCTTACCAATAGATATCAGACATGCCAAAAGCTTACAAAAATATAAAACTTCACTTAAAAATAATTATTTGAATGCTAAATTTAGCCTTTGCTTTTCATTTTTTTATCTTCAAAATATTTTTTTATAAATATATTAATACTATATCTATGATTTTATTATATTTATTGTTTATTAATATATATAACAAAATACGACGAGGTCATAATCTGGTGCTAACGCGGCTATAATTCGGGAGTGTAGTCTCAGACGCGGCCGATTTGAGGAAAACCTTTACAATGTTCCGTTTACAATTTGTATATAGAGTGAATATTGTAGTATTATTTATATGAATATTTTAATGGGCTTTCGACATCCTCGTATCGCAGTAAGACGGCATCTGACTTTTGATGAGTGTTGGTTCGATTTCCATTCAGATGATTAATTATTTTCATTTCCTCGCTCTAATAGAAATACAAAACGGTGTTGAGTTTCAGCACTCAACATGTAATGTCTCGAATTCAGATATTATATTAGAATATTTATTACATGTAGTTCCATACATCTCCAGCCTTAATTAATGTTTACACTTGGCGTGTTTGTTATAACGTTGTTAGAATTATTCTTTGCCATATATATTGGAATTATTTCTCGCAAATATTTATATGAACCATTACTTTAGCTAATGAGAGGATCAAATTAACAATATTTGTATTTGATACAGTAATCATTCTCTATGTATAAAGTATTCACGTATGGGTATTCAAATATTTCCATAGATAGGTCCCACACACAACTGTTTGGCAGATTTGGAGATCACCAAAAAGCATATTTAAAGTCCTCTAATAAAACTTTTTCTCTAAAAAGACTCTGTCCTCTAATAAGACTTATAAATAAGCTTCAAGACGACTAGTTAGCTTGTCATAAGGGTGCTTTTCTGGATACTAGATCTTTAAAATAAGCAAAACAGTGAGTGATTTGGCAATTTTTGTCGTCCAATTCTGGAAATATAATAAAAAAGAACAAAATATTTTAAAACGAGTCCAATTTACATAACACCAGAGCGTTTTCCGTATTACAAAATGACATCAAAGTTTATTCGAGCTCATTGAAATTCGTCCGGCGTTAAAAACTTTAGTTTAAATCAGTACTTGTAGCTGTTAGCGGCCTTCATTGTCAGTAGTCCGTTTGTCCGCGGAGCTCTGTTTAGTTCTTGAATTTTATGAATAATTTAAAAAGATTTGGGTAATTTTAAAAATTTAAAAGAAATAATTTGACAAATGAAATTAAATAAGTTTTTTATTTTAGTTTCGTACAAGTATTATAGTACTGTTTGCATTGCTTCTCTGTTTTTTCTTTAGTTGTATAGTATTCTACTTTCCCTGGCAGAATAAGCTCGGCGCGGTACGTAAAGTAATTCACGTCTTTATACATTTAGCATGATATGTAACCTCCTTCAGACTTTGCTTCTCGCTTTTTCCCTCATGTAACAAAGAATTTAGTGTTGGGTTGACACCGTTCTCATTTTCCGTTATTTTTTTTGTCAGCTTCACGCTTTGTGTTGTACATTTATAAAAGTCAAAAATTCATTTAATATTCTACAATTTAATTTCTGTCCATCCATCCGTTTGTCCGTTTATGCATATTCATATCTTTAGAACTACTATATATATATATATATATGTTCATATCTGTAATATATATATATTCATGTCTTTAGAACTACTGTATAGATTTCAGCGATTTTTTTTCCTTTCCTGCCAAACGATAAAATTTATTTAAACTGATTCAAGTCCTGATTGAAGTCTGTGGAGAGTAAGGAGTTTTATGTTGTATCATAAAATTATTATTTTATGTTATTCTAAAGTGTTTATTAGCAATAACAGTTAAGAGCCTTTATTTAATTGAAGTACACATAAAACTTGGCTAGACGCAATCACTTACTAAGTCTCGCCATTTAAACCTACACTCGAGTACTTCATTCATTATTAATTGGTACGGTATATAAATAGAAACAGCATATTTTTTTCGAAGTGCTGAAGTAGTGCATAGTCTCTCCATTTTTTCCAAGAAAATCGGCTAAGGTGAACCAGGACTTTACACGTCAACATCTACTCACACTCACGTGTATAAAGCACAAGTTAGACCGTAAATAGACTGCTCTCACTTATGGCTCTGCCAAAACACTTTCTCTAAGTCACAGGTTTACTAGGCAAGCGTGCACTAACGTAGACCATATCAACGCTCATCATGTTTTATTCAATGTAAAATAAATAATTTTGACAGACGCACAGGCAAAAGGACATACATACAGACGTATAACAACTTTTTTATATATAAGTATATCACTTTGAATTCTATATGACGTATACAGGATTTTTAGCCCACTGCGTGCAGGGAGAGTTAGTAGTTAGTTTAGTCATGCAAAACTTTATATAGTTATTTCCATTTGAATTTCAGATCGGATACTTCTCAGTTCTCAGTGTCCGATCGAATTCAAATTGGTATCATGACTTCAGTTTTGATGACAATAAGTTAGGTATGGCCGCAGAAATAAAATGGCGGATTATAATTTTTACTCCATGAAATAAACAAAAGCTGGTTTTTAAAAAGGGTTTTATTAATTTATATTTTAATTATTATAATACATATTAACAGTCAGAGAAAGCCAAATCATTTGTTAACATAATGTTAAGGTTAGTTTAAGTTAAGAAGATATTTGAGGTCAACACTTTGGAAAACTAAAACGATTATCGGGTTCGGTGCGAACTGCAGGAGCATCTGTGCGCATCTCCTTCGTAGTTTACTAGTTGTAGCTCGTAACTTCGTTTGTATGGATTGTTTGACATAATTTGTAGCATCCTGTTTGTTCCGTTCCCTTTGAAATTCCGAGAAATTCTCCTTTAGTGCCTTCTTAACCTCCCCAGGACAGAGGGCTACATTGCCTATTTATTATGCCATTCCCCCGAGTGCCCCCACGGGCAAATCGAACCCACAACCCAGTTTGTGACCCTGCGACACGATGGTCTCGTTTCGCTTATACTCACATATAACTTAATATACGTAAGTAGCAAATACGTAAATTATTCAAAACACTTTTGTAAGCCGACATCGGAGGCTGTCGCTACATAATTCACGGGCGTGTAGCTAAGATGAATCCCTGTCGGGTCTTTAAGGAGACGCGTTTAAAAATCCTTACTCTTTATACCAATACCGCCTTCGAGTTTTTGTACAGATATTATATAAAAATGTAGGCAGAGCATGTATATTCTTATCTTGATATTTCATAAAGAGTTCACTGTGAGCTGTGAGTATTCTTCGTATTTTTTCGAATTGAGAAGCCATGGGACACAAATATATTCTATTCTCTGGATTATATGAACCCACGAACATCCCGCTAACAGTCTAGAAAAAAAAACTTATAACAACGATCTTTGTTCGTCAATGATGAAGTTAAACAAATACTTTAACCGAATTAATTACTACTTTACAGTAGTACAACGTGCATTCAATTACGCTATATAGATTACATACAGGAGTACAATAAAAACATAATATAAAAAAAAACACGTTATTTTATCATCGTCTTATGACACATTGGATAGGCGGCATGAGCAATTTTATGACATGATCTTCGTCAATTTGACCCGTTACACTTTATCTTATGGGGTTTCACAAGTGTACGCGAATAAGCCACTATTTACAGCAGTCGTCAAAGCCAATATAACCCATACCGTTGGTCAAATTCAACGTGAATTACGCAACAGAGTCATGGAAAATTGGACATTTCGGATGCGCTATATTGATGCGATAAAATTTGACATATACGTAAATAAGGTGCTGTATGGGTTCTACTGAGAGAATATTTCTGAAAAAATCCTACAAGAACGAAAACATTACGTCTTCAAGTCCATGTAATCAAAATTGCGGGCGATGACAGTATAGTATAAGATTCTGACTTTCTTTGTAATTTGTGTACAGTATGTACGCAACTTTATTGCTTAAAGTCCCAAATATTTCCCATATTCACTGTAATAGTATTATTCAGTTATTATAAATAATTAGAGGCCAGTCGTTGCGCAAGGACAGAGGCGGGCGAATGTTGCGGCGCGATAGTACGTACGAAGCTACGTAGCGAATAGAAGTTTCTTTGCCTTATTGCGAACGAAATGTCTTAATACTGGGTTTCCAGATCCCGCTGCCTACCGAGTGCCTACGAATGAAGCCAAAAAAATAAACTTACATTTTAATTTCATTAGTAAAAATATAACGACTTCAGCTATAAGGTACATATGCACATAAAAGGAAATCGTCACTGTAAAAAGCTGTCGAATTGTATAATATGAATGCGAAGCTTAAATTTTTGCTACATCAATACCTCTGTATGGAAACGAGGAACTACAGTAAGTTCGTCATTCGTTGTCTACTTGCACACGTAACGTAACATATTGTTCTTTTTTAAGAATTATTTTGTATTGAAAACTTGGGGGAATCAAATTTTTAAATCGTCATGAATTCAGCTGAAAGTGGAAAACTAAAGTGTCTTAATGACAATGGATTATCTACACACTAGGCCCCGGGTTCCCTCTGCCTACCCTGGCTAGTGGGGTTTGAATACACATCCATTGCGTTATAATCAAAGAACTGTCACTGAACAGCAAAGGTCCGAAAACAGCACAATTATTATTAATGTAATGAAATTAAATAGTTTTCCCGCATGCTCGCTGAATGTTTTAATTTATAGTTCCCGTGCACGCTAAATTATTTTGTATGGAAATTAATTTCATAAGTTCTTAACATTTAGCTTTTCTTGAAACATTTTAAAAGTAAGAACAAAAGTGGCTACTTTTTTATAGCTTCACGACAGTTCACGAATAATAGGATGAGGGGATCTCGTGACACTATGAAGACACTCTGTTCCCTCTATTCTTCGGAAGGGAAGGGTCTTAATAGGAACGGAGTGCCTTAACACTAAGTACCTAGATTCCCTCTGCCTACCCCGCTGTGTGTAGGATATAGCAAGCAGCTATACAAAAGTATATTATTATACATTGAAAATTTTCTTACATGTGGTTTATCTGGGAGCTAACTTAGCCTCAGGGGGACGTTATCAGTGGTAAAGGACGTAGAGCTTACCTCCAAGATATTCTCCAATGTCCAAAGTGTACTGTAAAGTTATTCTCTAGGAAGCCACAATAACACTGTGGATAAAGATTTTACTTTGTAAAATTTAAATTTTGTTCTTAGAAAGCTTATTGTAAATTTTAAAATTTCGGATTTGTTTTTAAAAAACTTTTTTGCTTGTCTTTTCATTACGCCCAACTCATTTTTTTAGATATTTTCATCTAAAAACGGATGGTTTAGTAGTCAGAGCGCTTGTACTGATGCCAAGAGTCCTGGGTTCAAATCCGGCTACGCTACTAATTTTTTTGTACTTTTTTTTTATTTCGTTGTAAATAAAACTTTTAATCCAATTTTTTTAATTATTACACATTTGAAATGAAAATCTTCAATCGGATTAATCTCATATATTTAGTTCACAAGTTCACGTGTAAACCCACAACCACGGGTTTTTCCAAAGTTTTCGAAACAAGTCGGGTTTCCAAAAATATATAATCATGCTAGTACCATTAAAATGTAAATTTCCTTGTTACGATTACCAAGAGAATGCCAAAACTACTCAATCGATTATACATCCTTAGAGATATTAATTGGAAAGAATATAGAATAGTTTTATTATGTTTTTTAATTATTATCCTTTGGCTAATATATAATAGTAAGTTTAAGCGAGCGAAGCCGCGAACGAGTCATTAGTGCTAAATATACGCGATTTATTATGTTAAAGAGTTTCATTTAAAAACTATATATGTGTGTGTATGTGTGTATACATAATCCTAGGTTTATTCAAAACAGCGTTTTTTAATTAACCACTTCTATAATATAGAAAAGGTGGAAAAAGTTTCATAGCGAACACGTAATAAATCTAACGAAGATAAAAATTTGAATGCGAATAGAAAACAAGCTCGTTTCAATGGACTTTAATGGAAACGAATTTTGCGCTCTTGAATGAGAATGTATGTTTGAACGTAAAGAAAACCATACTCAATTATAATTAATAACATTAAAGTAAATATATATATTTTTTATTTTATTTAAATTAATTTGTTTTTGTTGGTTAATAAAGTTTTAGCTTTATAATGTATTTCGCTTTTGGCAAGGTACGCCGAACAAACCTAGTGTCAGGACACTCTGTTTTGTTGATTTACCGAAACGGAAAAATGAAAATATAATTAATTTTTCTGAGAATTGAACATGCAATGCCTCAAGAATTCGGCGGAGGTAAAATTACGTGCATACAGAGCATACTTTAATGAATTGAATTGAATTATAATCTCATAAAAATAATTTTATGTTACAGAGAATTAACATTTATTTGCAGTCGTTAAATCAAACAGGTTTCTATAGTTATAAGTTACAATGTTCTATTTAATTACAATTATCCATGAACATATAACATTATCCAACTTGCGAGTCCTATAGAAAACTACGCTTAGTGATGTTAAATGAATCCCCAATGGCCGCATTTACCTAAACCTTTCCAGTATTAGTGCTAAAGCGTTAAGTTTCACATTACGTGGAAATTAGGTTTTTCATTTTTTGGAGGCCGTTGTGGCGCAGGGGTAAAAGCGTGTGACTGTAAACGCAACGATTGTAGGTTTGATTCCCACTACTTCCAACATATTATATACAGTAGAACTATTTTTAAATTGAACCATACGCAGCAGATATTGAATGAAATTACTATCCCGTTACAATCATTTATACTAATTCTAATAATTATTACCATAAAGTTGATGTGTTCGTTTGATTAAACGCACTGATATCAGTGACGAATCTACTTATGAATGCCTAGCGACCCTAATCTTCATCCGCTTAAACACATTGTCATGTTTAAGACAAGTTATAACTTTTCTCTAAATTCACGCTATACCCCGCACATAAAATAAAAAATAATTAAATATTTCATATTCTCGAGCAAAAATCGGACCCACAGAAAACCTATCTATCGTGTCTGCAGTCACACACTTGAAGAGCTACACCACTAAACTGGCCACAAAATGTTTACATAAATTGTAGCCGATATATAAGTAACATCTTGTAAAGTTTCATCTAAATTCGTTTAATAGTTTCTGAGTACAATCGGAACAAACACCCGTCCTCAAAAAATTTCACGTGAATAATATTAATAAGATAATAACCGCTGTCGGTTATTATCCTATATATACCTTGGACACTTAGAATGTGTCATGTGCCATACGCAATTCGTAGTTATTATCATTTGTAAAAGCAGGCAATGCAGCAGGTCAACGCTAGTCACAAATATCAGGTCACCTTACAATTTTTTCTACACACAAAAAGCAAAAGAAATAAAGCAATCTTAAAATACGGCGTCATTTAAATCCTTTGAAACGACACTTTTACCTTTTAATAGAACAGTTTTTATCTCCCAAGTGATATATTGCGGGCGCCACGAAACTTACAATTGGTTCTGTACTAAAGAATTATCTGAATTTAAACTATAAATTACAAGAAAACGTTTTAATTACGGACGTTCGTATGATTTTTTAAAATATTCCTATTTGAGGCCGTGGTGCAGTGGCATGGCGTAGACTGTAATCGCCATTATTGTGGGTTCGATTCTCCTCCAAGGGAAATTGTTTTCTATTCCCCAGATGAATATTACATTTCGTTTCTTATTTTGTTTCACGCCATATCCAGCATTTAGCAATGTAAGCAGAGAGAACCTAGTGATGAGGAGGAAACGAGGTGTCCGTTTCCAGATTTCCACCCAATTTCTATGTCATTGCGTATTGAGTGACGCAACTTATCGCCGCGCTTTATCTTGTTACCAGAGTGAGAAAATGAAAATAATTCTGACTAAATGTTTGGTCGTTAACATGAATAAAACTTAATTGTACTATGCTCTCACCCGCTACTTGTAATTCATCCACCTCCACGGGTTGGCTGGAAGAGATCTCTCATAGAGATATGTCCACCTTTATGAACTAAATATTTTTTAATGTAATTTTTTTATGTAAGTTTACTACAAAAAAGAATATATATAAAATTATAAAGAGAGAAAATCTTATACGCATACTTCTTTCGTTACGTTCTGTAATGCAATCCATCTCTCCTCACAGCATTCCCTCCTTTTTCTCAGGACACGTGGAGGTATCAAACTGAAATTTATATTAAATACTGAGCGCTACTCGCGCGCGACTCTTGAAGCTTTGAAAAAATCAAACGTCTAAGCTAACGCAATCAAAAGATACAGCCGTTTATGCCACAAATTTCCGCAAATTTTCGCAAACCTACAGGGTGCCTACTTACCGTGAACTCAGAATCTTCAAATTTGATACAAAGCAACGTCTTATAACACAAATAAAGAAAAAATGCGAAAAGTATAAATTTATATGTACTTCAAGAAAAAAATCAATACAAATTTATATTTGCATACAAAATGAATACATATTCTTAGGTTTGTCAACTTCATTAAGTTGTACTTCCTTTTCCCACTTGATCTACAATCTCTGAAATTAGCACGGAACCCTCAGTGCGCGAGTTCGGCTCGCACTTAACCGGTTTTCTGAAGTTGAAACACATAAAATACAACGGCTACTCTAATTTATAAAGGTAGACTGTTTTAATATTAAGAACATCTTTCGTGCCTCGAGCATTTGTATCACAACCATTACCCTTATCTCTCAGCAATTCCCTTTGCATACTCCTTGTAATCCTGAGCTGAGCCACGCGATACCGCAGCAGAATAACAAGCGTTTAGGCAACATGTAGTAAATACTTCATATATTGTTTCCTAGTGTTATTTTAGATTTACTTTACGTATTTTATATTAAATTGCTAATATTTAATACTTTACATTCATTTCTAAAAAATATTTTTCTCATGATCGAGTATATACCCATATATGAAGTATGGCCAAAAATACATAATATTATTTTGTTTATTTATTGCACATTTTAAGTACGGAACCTTAAAAAGCCGAAGCGATCAATAATTAATGTGCTTAAATAATTCGATAAAAGCACCCCAAGGACATATACATTCCTACAATTTCCTTGAAAACACTCGGCGGAGCAGGATTTAGTGTGACCGATAGACAGGGGAGGACAAATTTATATTTGTTGCTGATACTAAAGTTACTAAAATACGTTTATTTATTCGAAAGTGGGTCGAACGTATAATAATACTATAGGAGAATAATATGTTTTGATGTTTCTGTAATTATTCTTAAACGTGGAGTAGCGGAGCTCAACCTCGTACTCTGTCTTACTAGAGGGAGTAAATCAAAATATTGAATATTCCCGTATGTAAACCTTATTCCACTGCACCATATTTATTTCGCCCTAATATTACTATACAGAATAATAATTTAATATGAAATCGTTCAAAGAATGTAATATCAAATGTCAGTAGGCTAGTCATCGATTCAATATAAGCGTAGGATAAAAAGCAAATCGCCTATTTTCATATTGACAGTACGTAGCGAGTCTATTCTCCAATACCTTTGTACGTATCATGAATAGGGAATCTATCAATTGAAGCTGATCGAATATTAAATTATTCCTTTCCTCTCATGTGCACGTATTTGCCACATTTTGTAAGATAGGCGTAGTATTTAGTTTCTTTTAGTTATACACTAGATTTTCCAGGAAGGATTGGCAGAGGGAACGTAGTGGTAAGATGTTTAGTTTCCTAATTTTTGAGACATTCACTTCGCGTTAAGTGGTGGTGGCGACCTTGTTACCAGAACATGAAAAAAACTCATTTGCCAGAGTGGGCATCAAACCCAAAGCAGTCGCGCTTACAGTCATCTGATTGTTCCTGACCGTCTGTTCTTTGTATAATAATTAATAGACAGAATAAAAAAGAGGAATAAACTTTAGTTTTTTTTATTTTTCATTCGATTGTCGTAAAGCGAAAATTTCAGAAAATGTTACTCTGGATAACAATTACAAAATGGTACAAATCTATACATGTCAAATTACTACTTGAGCGAGTGACTAGTGATTCAAAACCAAATTTTCGACACTAAAAGAGTTTTTCTCGAAATACCTCAACAAGAATATAGAATCGAAAACAAAACTACCTACATTTGTATATTTTTACAACAAAATACACATTTTGTGTTCATAATAAGTGCAAGCATAAATGTTAAAGAAAGAAAATAAAATAAAAAGCTTATAAGTGACACAGACTTTTCTTATTTACGTTGATGAGCGAGACTAGTTAGGGTTCTGTTGAAATAACTAAAAACTACATAGATTATTTTCATTGATTCAAGATGGCATATCATCGCTCTAGTGATAAAGCGAAGTGCGGCGTTCACTTCCACAATTTAATTCCACACGCAATGTCTCGAAAATTAATTGCATATTTATTGCGTAAGGCCTGATGTGTACATAAATTATATGTATTTACCTCACAAGTATCATATAATACATATTGGTTAAGTATTCATATAGTTCAATTCTTTCAGCGTAAGGCATCACCCGCTTAAGAGAATCTTGAAAGTCACTTAGTTCTCCACTTACTGCTCAGTTTCGAGACAATTCGCACTCTTTTTCTTATTTAACAGTGAAAAAAAAATATTTGAATATTAACAATCCTTCCAAGTGGAAATTGAACGCAAAACTGTTGTTCAGCATTATATAAATCTTTCCCGCTGAACCCATATAAAAGAACAACACTCACACTTTGCTACTTTTTAGTTCCCAGTGAAAAATAAAAACTATTTACTTTATCAAAGGTCATGATGCAACGAGAGCGTCTTCGTGTATCTTTAAAAGTTTTAAACGTTTATTTATACATTTTGTATGTTATACTTGGAAAAGTTAAACTGCAATACTAAGTGCAACTAAAATAAATCATATTTTATGATTATTTTATTTTTTCTACGCTTTACACTGTGTTCCCAAAATGCAGAGACATCCCGGTGTATAGACAATATTTTCTCCAATTTATTCGTTCCTAAATTAATTCCTCCAATTGCGTATAACATTTTTACAATTAGATGTATACAGTTTTTAATAGTTTTATTTAATCTATGGTTAAACAAAGTAATTTATCACTTCCATTTCCACTCTTTCCGCCATTTTGTGTTAAGAAACTTTTGTTTGTATGTACCTCCATGAAATATAGGGTACGGAAATAATCTATGTAGGTACTAAGTGAACGTTCATTCTAAATTCATTGAAAATTTTACAAGTAGATGATTTTTTTTTCATTAGCTTAACGCCGTTTCCCGTACATAGCAGGGTAAGCACAAGGAACCTGGGAACCTGTTCCAGGTAAGTCTAATAGATGTTATTATTGAAATTGTATCTTAGTGTGTTGGTTACGTGGTTGTTATGGGTTCGATACCGTCTCTGGGAATTGATTCTAATTAAAATTTAAATGGGGCGCGGAGAATCTAATATTTTATTGGCAATGAAGCTGGTAATGAAACAAAGCGCGGCGGTAAGTTATGCCACTTAACACACAACGCTTCGAAAACTCGGCAGACGATGGGAAATGGAAGTGCCTTAATGGGCAATGGGGAAAGGTTTGTCTTACCATTAGATTAAATTAGACAACCCTGCTATGTGCGTGAAGCTAAAAAAAATATTATTTTGTCTGGAAGAAGCATAGCAAGCCACACGGAAGTTGTCTTTTTTTTTTAAATTTTCGAGTCTCAATTGTGTGCTATGATGTGCCAAAGCCGGGTTATGAAAACAGTTTATTTCTCAGATTGAGGTCAACGTTCAAACTAAGAAATCATTGTGTTTACAGTCAGAGGCTGTACATTCCTCTGCGCCTACAGCTACTCGTAGTGTGCAAAAATAAATTGTTGAAATAATTCGTTTTTCGAGTTCCGTTACCATAATACTCTTTAATACGTTTCAATTTATAGATAGATACATGATAACACTTATCAAAATAGGTTCAGATTCAAATATCTGAAACCAGTAACTGTAGATCTATCTCTAATTACTTCAGTAAATTAAATTTCATCGACTTTTTGAACGTTTAAATATAAAACTTCTTTATCTCAGCTAAATTTATTACGCCGTGAAACTTCCAACTTGAGCTACTTTGCAAATAGATTCATCAATTTCTAGTGAGTTAAAAAAAAAATGGTTCATACAAAAACATAGCCAAGCTTGTATCAATATTAGACGTAAAGTGTTCAGTATATTTTTTTATGAATATTACTCATTAAATACATATCTCTATAGTCTACTAAAATATTTCTGTATTTGGCAGCATTAGTGAAATATCTGTTCTACAATATATTTTTTTCAGCTTTACGCTGTATTCCGCAGCAGGGAAGCAAAAAGGAACCTAGTGTTAAGATATTTCGTTCTCTATTTTCCACCAAATTCTGGAGGCACTGAGTGTTTAGTGGCGGAAATCAACGCCGCGCTTTGCCTCGACACCAAAGGGAAGATATTAAGACACAAAATATTTCATTTCCTCTAGTGGGAATCGAACCTACAGCTGGTTGCGTTAACAGTTACGTGTGCCTGGTAGTCTCAATAAAAAACCCAATTATTCTTATTTTTATAAAAGTTGTAGTCTATCTCTAAAAAAAACCGTTTAACTTTTCAAAGATAATTAGGACGCAATCTACTATCGCTAATCGAGATTGAAAAGTCGACTTTTTTTAATAAATTATAGAAACTTAAAGCTTTTGTAGTCTTAATTTGTATAAGATATATAACCTTTTTTTTTAATCTTGATTGATTTTCTTTTATTACGTAGAATCTCAATACCTTTTAAATTTAAAGGTAAGTAGAAGTCACACACACGAAGGTGACCTTTGTCGTATGATCTTTGGGGTACACCCGTTCTGGAGTTGATACCGCGCCTGGTGATGCTTGATATGAATTCGTATGACGTCCTTCAGCTACCTAGCAAGGACTGGACGTAAAGTCCCGAAAATCGAACTAAGTGACGTGTGATTGGAGAGGTCTATACCCAGCATTGGACTAGGGCCGGCTAGTGATGAGGATGAGGAGAATTAGAGGTTCTTAACTATCCACTAAACTAATCTTAATATTACAAATAAAACTTTCGAGACGCTTACAGATTAACTAAAGCCGGCAGACCTACTATCAATATCCTTTTTTTTTCAGACCAAATAGGTTTCTCAACAGTAAAAACTGCACTCAATTCATATGATTTATGCAAAATGTGAAGAGATTAAATTCATTTGGGGATTGGTGAAGAACTGAGAGGTAAATTTCTATCATTTTCATTCATTCACAAATATAATTTCGATAGTGGAATGGAATATGCCTTTTTGTAAAACATATATTTACTATATGACGCAGTCCGAAAGTAAATGACAGCAAATGACGCTACGGTTGTAGGATCGAGCCCCACGCAAGGGAATGATTATAAGAAGACATCCACTAGTAAGATCCTGGATCTATCATCACACCATGTATAACTGGCACGTTTCATCATGCTATATATGCATCGTCTTAAACTTATCCCTCTCTTTGAAGCAGTAGGTAACAGTATTATACAGGTAATTTCAAATAATATAAACTTTTCCTTTTACGTGAGTCCGTAACGACTGTAAACGAGAAAGTGAAATATTTATATACGATTTACACTTATATATCCATTTCTTCGCTCTGGTGTAGAGGCAAAGCTCGGCGTTGAGTTCTGTCACTCAACACAGAATGCCTCCAGAATTTGGCAGAAAGTGGGGAGCGGAGTGTCTTAATACTAGGTTCCCTCTGCCTACCCCATGTGCGGGATACAGCGTGAAGCTAATCCTTTTACGTTTTTATATTAACGAGTTTCAATTAGTAAAACTTGTATTACAAAGTTAGTGGAGTCCAAAATAATCGATAAAGTTACGTAGAAAGCGGTTTGTTCTTTAGAATTATTATGAAAGTAATGAAGTCATTCATCTTTTAATAACTCGATTACATGCCGGTGGCTTTAGTAGTATAAAGAACAAATTGTTCAAACGGATTCGCCTATGAGTAGATTTTGGTAAGTAATTTATATGTTTTTGACTTTGACCAGAGAGAAGGCTCTCTTTGCC
>JBAIZZ010000340.1:1484180-1531815 GCA_037355905.1 Heliconius aoede | reverse complement strand
ACTGACATAACTGACATTTTTACTGCTCACTAAAATACAATTTCTTGTTAATACAATATTCACTGCATATGAAGATATCAATTAACGTTTAATGCGTAATAACGTAGCATCTCAGTAGTCGCATACATCGCTACGTTAGAATTTTTATACGTTGTCTATTAATTTATATCGCTTTCTTTAGTATGGAATAATACTGTAATATGTTAATAAAATAATGTTAGTTAAACATTAAATTACATTTTTGAGTATCTCTTTATATTATTCATAAAAAAAATCTCTTGAAAATTTCTGTCCCCAGTCCTTCGAATCAATATGAAGGCTTCAATTCATTTATTCAAAATAACTATTATATACATAATATGCAGAGTATTTGTTAGTTCACTAAAATTTTTCATAATTTTATATTATAATGATTTTGAGATCAAGTCCATCACGCAGCCATCTTTTACTTATCTCTTCAAAAGCTCACATATTTTTTTTTCTTCTAAGCTTTTCTAAGTTATTAAAGACTTTATTGCTATTATATAAAACAGTTAGGTACTATTGGATATATTATTTTAAAATGTGATTATTTAAAAAGTATACCAAGTATTACTAGTTACAAATAGATTTATTGCACTAGCGACCCATTTATATAACATGCATAACCCTTAAACAGAGAACCCAGTGACGCAACTCTCCATTCTTTTGCAGAATGTAATCATAAAAAATACTCAACAAAGTTTTTTGTACAACTCTCATTACAATGTCAATACAAAAAAATGGAACATACGTACATACATATATAACGTAATTTTGACAGAAAACATGTGTCATATCACTCCTAAACCAACAAAGCGTACGAATATAGTAGAAAAGCCTACAAATGTGATGACAAATAAAAAAATAATATCATTAATTAACTTAGAAATTAAGTCATGGGCCCGAACTAGTCAACCTTAATATACTACGTATAAACCCTATACCGACTGAGTCGAACTGCTTACTATAGAGCTATTTGCTTTGAAATCTAGGTTTTATTTAAACCTACTTCTAACAGCTTAATAAATAACTTGGACAATGATATAAGAAAAAAAACTGATTAAGGAATTTTTGTTTAAAAAAAAATTGAGACAAATACAGTACTCAAGATACAATTTTTTGTTTTTTTTCTTCTAACGCCTTATTATTGTAAATAAAAATTCTAATACATATTTGCGCCGTCCGCGTCCGTCCATCAATACTAAGCATCGTCAGTGTCTAACCCTATTTTACGAGTAAATGGGAGAAACGAAAAAATATCACCGATAAATTACAAAGCGAATTGTGCTCTACTGCATCATTTTCAACTTGAACCTTAAAACTAAGTAGGAGATTACTCTAATAAATACAAAGAATGCGCTCAACGCTCCAACATCCACCCAAAAGTTGGCCTGATCCATGGTCATTTCTTTTAAAAATAAACTGGGGGTCCTAAAATGGCAATATGCTTCCGAACAGTGCAGTTTTTCTCTTCCATACCCGTAAACTGATAGCATTGCACCTTCGAAACCGTATCGCACATAGCTTAAGTATGTCAGCCACTGAAGATAGCTTGGTATAGCATTGAAATTGACGAAGAAGCCGGAGAACAAAACTATAGGTATGGTCGTAACCGGTCCTAAATAAACGCCAGTTTCTATTTTCATGGCAGCTCCTATGAGCAAGCCCAGAGATTGTGAAACGAGCGCTGTCAGTACATTTATTGTAGTGAACATCAGCACTCTGTCAGTTTGCATCGGCTGTCCCGTCATGAAGTAAACTATTATAACGTACACTCCACTGAAGACAATCTGGAATTTTATTGAAAGTGTCATTAGGAAAATTATTCCAATTTATTTGAATTAAATTATTATAAGTAAGGATATAGTTACGGGGATGTGTGTGTGTTTGTGCGTGTGTGTGTGCGTGTCATTTATTACAAAATTAATAAATAACAAATTTATAATAATTGAAATAGTAATAGCAATTGTACCTGAAACGGTAGATCTGCCATAGTCTTCGCAAAGTAGAACGCTTTCAATGAATACCAGTAATTTAAATGCTCTCTCACGAACACGCTCATCTCTGTTGGGACTGTAAACAAATATTACAGAAATAAATAATTTATAAAGAGAGAGCACTACATCCGGTTACTACGTCAGATTGAAATTGAAAACTACTCTATACTCTATATCAATTAAAAAATTACTGCAATACAGAATAGAAAATCCATACCCAATTTATAAATGAAATTATGTAGGAAACCGAAAACTAATAAATAGTACTTTATAGTAAGAGAAGTAAACACGAAACACAAACTTACATGTAAGAATAGTAGGCATCATAGCCGTGAACATAGTGAACATCACGGTGAAGAACAAGCACCCGGCATTACTCATCACCTTGGCAGCATCATGGCCGATGTCGTAATACAAAAATCCGATTAACAATCCAACGACGGTATGAGAACACAGCCTCAAGTGTGTCAGCATTTGATCTCGTAAAATACTTCTAAATGTCCTCTTCAATAAAATCCAGAATTGCTTCCACCCTGATGTAGGAAAACCAGCTTTTTGAGGTTTTTTGGTGAAACTCTCGCTGGAGTCTAAAAGTGACGTAGTACATGTTACTGGAGCGAGATTTTTTGTATTTGGAACGGCATTCTGTTTTTCGGTGTTGACTGTTGGTTCGGACATATCTATCACAGTGCACGTGGGTTTGTCTGTGAAATATAAAAACGGGTATACAAAGAGAGTATTTACAGAGTTATAATTATTTTTAGCTTCACGCTGCCTCTCTTATATATAATAGCTGGATAGGCAGATACAACTGAATGTTAATATACTCCGAGACCCACTTTCTGCTGGATAGGAAACAAAATAAGAAGCTGAGTGGCGATACTCAACTCCTATTACCAAAGAAAGCAAATAAAAATAATTAATATCTCCGAATGAATCGAAAACATTATCATTTCGTGTACAAACTTCTTTGATCTTAAAAGTTTAAACAGAATTTATATAGTATTTAACATACCTATAACAATCTCAAGTGCTTCTTTCTTAACATTATTCTTGCTCTGATTGTTATAATTGCAGTTTTGAGGCACAGATGATGATGACGACGAAGTTGATGATTGCCCACGCCCGCAGTTACCTTTGTTCACCGCCATCACAAGCTTATGTACCCAATCACCGTGTTCACCAGTTGCTACCTCCATAACTGAAAAAAAAATATATAATTCATAAGTATCTTTACTCTTTTATAAATTTTACAAAAGTTGTCAAGAAGAAATAACAGCGTTGATTGAAGACCTGTTTGTCTACTGGTGGTGGAAGAGAATGTACGCAGACAAAGGATGCAGATTCCGTAAATCTATCCGTCTTAAAAAAATACATTATATACCTATATTAAAAGTTAATTATTAATTTACTTATAAAACATTTGTTTTTTTCTTTAAATAGCATGAAAAAACTGTTCACCTTAATAAGATATTTCTTAGAAACACTGTTTAACAATATTTTACTGGAGATTTTTTTTAACCTACTTTATCATAAAACCTTTATTTAATAATATATATCTTTTTGTTATCTTTATTTATAATTATATATAAAATAGTATTGTAAAACTTAATATTACAAAATAATACTGTTATGTGCCACAATTTCTTTGTGCTTTGGTTCCAGAAGATTATAAGCACAACGCATAATAATCACTGTCCTGTGTGCTATAGTCTGTCATATATGGTATGTATGACTATATACTATATATGACACTCATAATGTCTTATAATTTCCGCGTCGCCACAAAGAATAGATCTCTGCAGAGGTGAAAGAGGAAAGTATAAAGAAGATTATTTAGTAACTTGCACCGACTATGTATTTAAAAGGGAGAATTAATGGGCTGCTTCTTCAATCAACGCTGTGTTTCGAAGTAAAATAATAACTATTTTATTAAAAATATTGGCCATACTTTTTTATTTTATAGAACCGGTAAAATTCAACTCAAAATAATGTTAAATAATGTTAAGTTATTTTGAATATATATTCCCTTTAAGGATCGAATAGCTAATAATCTGGCAGGTTTCAGTTAAGGAAACCCTTCTCCCTAAAGAGATCGGATATCAGGAGATATATTACTAACAGGCGCCGCTATAACCTGGGTTGAACACGATTAAACGTATTTTAACTGTAATTGTTTATATTTTAATGGTTTTCGTTTCGTTTTATATTTTAATAATATTAGATATTTCTAACAAATATAAGAACAGAAAAAATATGATATACGTATATAAACTTGGATTAAATTAAAGAGTTGAGATTTCAGGTTAAGTTAGTACATTAAGTTTTAACTTACCATAATCAGCAGGGTTGTGATAACTCGGACAATGCAACGCCATGGATGATAAGAACGGCACCAATCCGCTGACTGGCCCTTGATATATACATTGCCCTTCAGCCAACGTGTACAAAAAGTCGAACATTTCGAACAGCCTTGCAGACGGCTGATGGATGGTGCATATGATAGTCCGTCCGCCTCTCGCCAAAGATTTTAGAAGAGATATACATTGGAAACACGAAGAGCTGTCCAACCCCGAAGTTGGTTCATCAAAAAACATCACAGGTGGATTGTTCACTAACTCTAAAGCTATGGATAGCCGTTTCTTTTGGCCTCCAGAAAGATTTATCGTTCTAGTATCACCAGCTTCGACTAGACCCAGCATCTCCAGTATTTCATCGATGACTATTTTCTTTGCGGTTACTGTCATGTCTTTACCAAGTTTTAAATTGGCCGACACGTTCATTGCTTCTCTTACAGTTAAATGCGGTAAGAGACAATCGTCTTGCATGATGTAGCACGAGAGCTTTCGAAACCGTCTCAAGTTTCTTTCCTTGCCATTAATGAGTATTGAGCCGCTTACGTTTGAAGTTCTGTAAAAAAGATAATTAAAATGTTAATTTCTATTTATTTATTCCATTCTCTCTCCTATTTCATTGCCAACACAAAAGTAACCAGGCAAATGACAGACATTATAAATATAAAAATTGACCTGACATGATTAACAATAAAACTTCATATAAATTTATATATTCATATGCCGAAAACGAGCAAAAGTGATAATAAATATATTATAAAAAATTTTCAAATCTCTTTTTTAAAATGAGCTTTTCAACCTACTCTTTAACAACACAACCTATAAAATTCTCCGAAATAAATAGTATAGCAGTTACCATAAACAATAGGTGCCCTTGTATCGAACAGAAATATACTTTGCAATTAACGAACTAAAATAGAATTTCGTGAGGAACGCTCGTCACATTCATTATTACTGTATTAGAAATTAATTTATTTTCAAGGAAAATATTCATTAATTTTTCAATAGGAATTAATAGGAACAATTTATAGAATTGGGATAATTTATTTTAAAATATAAGTTTTATGTAGTCTCATGGTGTATCCCACATAAGAAATGTCAGAAGACGGAGCTTAATGTTAAGACACTCACACTTTTCAAAGTATAATGTATAATTTAATACGCCATAATTATAATAAACATACTTTATTTATTCTAACAAAAGAATGTTCAATTAACATTCAACTAAGAAATAATATGTTATCCTTGATCTCGAGGGAAATATGTAACCTCACACCGTTTAATTGCATTTCAATGTCGACATTTTGATTGTAATCTTAGAATTAATTGCATATAGGTAAGTACATATATTTCATAGTTAATAACTGAACTTTGTAGAGGTCGTTACGTCATGGCATTCTTAATGATAACGCTGTGTTCCGTATGTAGCAGGGTGAGCAGAGAAAACGTTAACACATAAGACACTCTGCTTCCTACTTTCCGCCTGACTTTCGAGAATAATCAAAAAATCTTTAAAATAAAATAAAAATTAAAGTACGCAAAACCAAATAAATAACAACATAAATAAAAAAAACTTACTTGTATCCAGCCAATATATTCATCAGAGTGCTCTTCCCAGCGCCTGACGGTCCCATTATAGCTGTCAGTTCGCTGGACCTGAACGTTCCATTGATGCATTTGAGCAAGGCCTTGTAACCTCTCTTCCTTCCCTCACTTACTGAGTAAGACAGGTCTGAGAACTCAATGTCGACAGGTGGGCGTTTAGGCAAGTGGGTCAGGGATGCCATAGGCTTCTTTTGGTCCCCATAACCGTTGGGAATCTTTGGTACTAATCCCGTCATCGCAGCTGTGCCGCCGTTGCATAAATTCATTTGTGAGCCCCTGGAATTTTTTTTTGGAATATTAATTAGTAAGAAAATGTTATGAGGTCACCATGACGCGGTAAAAAAATGGTTGTGGATTCTATTCTCAGTAGATGAATTATGGAGGCATTGCGTGTTGAGTGGCAGAACTCAATTCAGAGCGAAGAAATGGAAATATATACGTAAATAAATATTTCACTTGCTCGAGTGGGGATTGAACCCACAACCGTTGCGTTACAGTCACACCATTGTGCCGCTGCACCACGACGGCCTCATTTCTCCACTCGAGTTTGGCAAAGCTTGGTGTTCAATTTTAACATTAACACTCAATGACTTTAAAATGGGCATAATGTAGATAACGGAATATCGTCACACTTCATTTTCTCTACCTGTCTGCTACATGTAAAAGACATATAAAGATTTTTTTTAGTTTCATCCAGCATATAGCAGATTTTGTTCTAAGACGCTCCGATTTGGCGAAAATACGAAAGCAAGAAAAGGAAAATAATAAAGTCCACCAAATGAAAATTGAATACACAACCGTCTAAAACAACAGACACATACACTATATAAAATAACTTTAAAATAACAATTTTCATTGTTACATAAGCTATCAAGTTCAAGGGCGAGTGTCAGAACGTGACGTTCGGAATGTTTCTAAGCAACACTTACTGCCTTTAGGGAGCTCGCAAACGCATATTAAGTAAATGGTATGCGTGGGCACGCGTTGCCACTGTGTTTAGAGAATTTGTTTAGTATTAAGTAGCATACGAGTAATATGTTAACGATACTGTACAATTTTTTTATACATATACTTCTATAATATCTATCCGTCGTGACGCAGCATAAAGATATCCCGTTCTCGGTCGGAATTCAATAATTTTCTTTTTGAATGGCTAATTTAACTGAGTGGGCGTCTGTAGCTTTTCCACTGTAGGAAAATAGTCCACTAAAGGTTTTTCTTAAATATGAGACCTTTTCTCTACAAGAATAATATCAACAAAAATGTATTCTTATTATTCTACATGAAATAAAACTTTATTATTAGTACTAAGCTTGATTTTTAAAATATAACTATCGCGTTCTACCGTCATATCCCATCCCATTGCATTAGCCTCTACTCGTAAGTCATATATTTTAAAAATACTATATTCTAAGTTATCTGAAGCGTATAACAAAATTGAATAGCAAGTAGGTGACCTGCAGGTGAGCCACTTTCTGATCTGGGACGCTATGAAATTATATTTTTTTCATACCAGTCTATATGGGCTAGTATTAGAGCAGCTCGCGTTTATAACTTTTCTGAGAGTAGTTTTCGAAATATTTCTTACTTTTATTTTTGTTTATCGTTTAGATATGTAGGTAAAAATATTAGAATGGAGTGTTTTAACACTATGCTCTCTAACACTATTTCTGCTATCAAAAAAGCGTGAAGCGGCTTGGTGAGTTGGTTGGTGACAGTCACTCCGTTATCCATTGAAACGAGTGAAAAGATGATAAATCAAAAAATTAGGATCTCTTTTTTTGGTTGTATAAAGTATTTTTAATATATTAAAATTTTAACACTGTTATTCATTTTCCGAATTAACACCTGTTTCTCTCACGTCCACTCCTATCAAATTACACGTACGTAGGTAGGTAGGTAGGTAGGTACATAAAAACCAATACTCGATTAGTGAAGGAAATTAGAAAGCGTTTTTAATTCCACAATATCGTACTAATGATAATTTATGACATGTGACTATTTATTATGTATGACTGGCACGGGGAGTGGTCGTTAGCCCGATCGTTTTGGGTTCGATTCCCACTCGGAGAATGAATTATTTTATATTTACGTTTTCTCGCTATGGTAACGAAACGGAACGCACTGTTCTATTGCGCTATTTGTGGAATATAGCGTGACGATAAATAAAAAAATATAGAAGCGGGTATATCTGTGATAATTAAAACGGCATAAGCCCTTCAGCAAACAGCCAAGGCCGTCTATTTCAAATCTACACTCACTAGAAAGGGTTTTATTCATATATGTATACATTTGTATATAAGTTTTATATTATAACGTATGTATTTTTTTATATTGTGAGCTCAGACACTCAGTGTTTCACTATTTTGCCTATTCTAAAGATTGCCTTTTAGATGGCATCGACTAATATGGTGTATTCTAAGTAAAACTGTAAATTTTTTAAATATAAAGTCGTTCGTATAAAAAAGGATTTGTTAGGATGGGGGTATTAATGTGATATTATAGTAAAAAAATATTTATAAAAATTCAGAGGCGTGACGTCGTCGTCGGAGCATTGATCGTACACGTAATGGTCGCAGGTTCAATGACCACATGGAGGAATGAATTATTTTCACATCACACTTTGATAAAACGTGGGTCGCAGTTGTAATGGTCTTCACGTTGACACTATTTTAGATTTACGCTTTTCGTTTCGTATATTAACCCATTGACTTCGATAATATAATCAGGAAGTCACCATTGAAGGCCAGGCCTCCTCCTGAAAACTATGCATAGATGCACCCATACATATTATAACCATTTTATAACCATACAATATTTAAAACCACACGATAAATATAATATTATGTATTAAAGAAAATTAACAAAATAAGAATTTTAGAAGATTTTTTTAAAAAAAACTCATTCCCGCACAAAGCAGGGTAGGTAGAGGAAATTTAGTATTAAGGCACTCCGTTCTCAACTTTCTGCAAAATTCTGGAGATTTAACGTGTTGAAAATAAGAATTTTTTGAAGAAAAACATTCACACAGCACCAACATGGTAAAAAAAAGTTATGCTCTAATAAATTTGAATTCCAGTAGAAGAAATATTAGATAAGGCAGCAGGAAAAATGTTAAGAATAGTATTTTTTCACTTGATCTCTAAACTTAATTATAAAATGAAATATTACTTTCTTAGAAAACTTATAAACATTGAACGATATTTGAAGCTGAATTTAATTTAAAAATCAAAATCTTTCTCAATACTGAGTAACTCAAATTTGCAACTACGTCACATCAATATTATTTATTCAAATAGTCGTGTTTCCGTGAATCCTTAAGAACTTGAGACGTAAACGGTATTTACTTTATTCAAGTCACCATAATATGACCACAAAACCGTTATATAACGGGGTTTTAACTTAAAATACATACAAAAATTTTAATAAACACTTAATTTGCCAAATTTACAATATTTATAATAAAAAGTATTTCCAATATAAGTACATATATAACCACGAAGTTGAGCTTAAGCACTTGGCACGCAATGTCTTACATTTGGACGGAAAGGAACGGAGAAGTCCGCCTACCCAGCTGTATTCTTTATATTATATACCTTTTTTTTTATTTCTTTTATAATAATATGTAAGTTGTAAATTATACTAACCACGCCTTCGCAAGCTCTGTTTTCTTAAGGAAATCTAAGACTAGTATAGTAATGTAATGTTATGTAAATATTTCCTAGTTTATATCTAAAATTCTTGAGGCAGTCATACTCGTATATTTCTTATATTTTGCTTCGATAACAAATATAAATTGTATGTCACTACGTGTAGTATATTTAAGGCATTAGGCAACGGCAACTTGTCATTATGAAAATTTGTTAGCTAATAGAGTATATTTTTTATAAATACTACACCTGTCCCTATTATTTTTATATACAACGGTCGTAGTTCATAAAAATCTACAGAGCTTTAATATGAAACTATTTTTTTTTTATTTAAATTTAAATAAAAGAAAATATTTTTAACTTTGACGGACTTTCTTATAAAGTTGCCGATTTTCATATCCGACAATGTTAATGGGGACAGGCGACCCGCAGGCCTGGCGGAAATAACGAGCATTAAACATAATTTAAACATGATCTCTTATATACTTTTTAGAAAACATAAAAATTTTACTGACGCTCTGACCAACTAAGGCATGCGTTCTCATCGGACTACGTCGAAATTCTTATATACTTGTTACAATTTATTTTGATCTCTTATAGTTTAACTATACAGTTATAAACTACTCGACTACTACTGTACTGTACCAACTAATTTTAGGGCTACGCCACGTATCTTTATACTATTAATATATATATATATATATATATATGGAGATATTATTCCCATTAGAATTATACTTACAAAGTTGTTAGAAATAAGATTCAGATCTACAACCAATCAATGTTTGTCATAAAAAATTAATGTTTTGTATTCTTTTTGTTCATATTGTTATATATATATATATATATATATATATATATATATATATATATATATATATATATACACCGTAAAATGAATACAAAAGAAAGAAATGAAAAACCGAAAGAATTCTTAACAACATTCTAAAGTCCTCGTAAAGAATTCGCCTTATACAATAAATACAAAGAAAAGAGACAAAGTAAAACAACTGACGATTCCAAGGAACGTGGCATGCGTCAATATATCGACCTTAAACAATTTCTATACAATTTATATAAATACAGCAAAAATATTACGTTTGGGAAAATTCCCAGAAAATTAGGTATTTGGTAGCGAAAGGTATTTAGTAGATCAATCATTCGAAGGTTACAGTTATACTGAACAAGTCGCTTAATTTCTGTAATTTCTTTTGTATGTTAAAAATATATTTAGTTTCAGAAGGTCAACTTGTTAAGTGAGAATTGTGGATTAGGTAAGTCAGAAATATGTAAAGAAATGTATTATTTACACAATATTTGTTTTATACTAAGTGGTTGATTTGTTCAAAAGTGCTGCTAAGGTCATAAATAATGTTTCTTTTTTAATTCACCCAGTACGTAGTGTTAAGGCACTAACGCACTTTCCGCCAAATTTTCGAGGCATTACGAGTTGAGTGGCGAAACTCAACGCCGCGCTGTAGCAGAGCGAAAAAAATTAAATATGAATAAATAATAGTAAATTATTCCCCCAAATGGGAATCGAACCTACAACCGTCGCGTTTACAGTTCAACAGACAACAACAGAACAACAAAACAAATACCACAACCAACTTACCCAAGCAATTGTCCATTGTTCAGCTGTTCCGGCGGTGACTTGACTGAAAACATGACCTTGTCACTGAGTTCCCCGCGACTGCCGCGCCCCATCAGCGGCAAGTGGATCTGTGTACCTTTGGACTCCATCTTCTTGCCGGGCGTCATCGTCGTGTGACCATCCTGGTGGAAACCCTGGAACAATTTACGAAATTTGAATGAATTGAAGAAATAAGAAGAAAAACCGAGAATTTCTTGGTGTATATCAAGAGAAAAAACCATTAAGTAGCTCTATTCATACAATATGAGCGTATGCAGCCGCAAACAGGGTTTGTCAACTTTTACAAATTTATAAAAGTTACTGTTGACCTAACTTATGAAATTGGTACGGAACCTTGGTGTATAAGTCCGACTCGCACTCTAGTCAAGTAGTTCAGTCATTTTTCTAATTTTATCGTCGAGGAAAGTTTTTATAATGAGTTCAATTCTTTGCCTACCATATTTTCTTGAAATAATATTAGTATCAGATATTTATATTTTGTATTAAATTTACTGTAAAGTAGAATATGAACTGAGAACCATTGATACAGTACTATATTAAAAATAAAATTATGGTAATGACATAATAAAAACATGGCAAGCTTTTTGCATTCATCATGCTTAAGTTCACATCATGTTCATGTTCAAGTAGAAGCACTAATTATAGGAAAAAATATCTTCTTTTCTTTTTTTGTTTACATTCGATACGCCTATGTGTATGATTTACTCAACACACATATTTTTCCGACCGTCGTGGTGCAGTGGTTTGGTCTGCGAATAAAGGAGGCTGTGGGTTGAATAGTCAGGGGAATGAACTGTTTTCATCTTGCTCGTTTTTAAACGGAGTGCCTTACAACTCCCTCGTATCCTCATATGCGAGATACAAGTGAAGCTAAAATGCTACATATTACATTAAATCTATATATAAACATTGCCCCGATGGGCATTGAACCCACAACCATCACGAATACGTCTCAACGAAATATTGATAAACGAATTTTAATATACTAAAATCGTATTAAGCGTTCCATTTTCAATAAATCTCGGTCATTACAACGATATAGTGGGTGTCAGTTTGATAAATCCCACGTTATTTTTAACGATAACAGCATATAGCAACAAAGTTTATAACGCGAATAATATTTTATTATGAAAATTTATTAATATTCATCGTAGCTGTATTTTAAAACTGAAACAAAATTGATTCGTTTAGGAAAATAAAATAAGTTAACATTGTGGCTAAGATGTCTTCGTGAAAATGAAGAAGAACGTGCTGAGCTGGCACGTCGCTCGAATGAGTGATTGTCATCATGGATGGCAAAAAAGATTTATTATGAAAAAGAGATGTAAGACGAGAGCTCTGTTGACCATCTAAAACACAGTATCAAAGATATTGGAGAAAGTTTTAAACGTAAAAAGAATTACCCCCGTTCTCTATTGTAAGAAGAAGTACCTCCAGTAGGGCATCTATGAAGAGGTTGATGACAGTGGACGACACAAAAGAAGTACGCACAGAACGTACCGTTTGGCGCTCCGTTCTCTCTGACTAGGTTGCTAGTATATAAATTTAAGTTATTAATAAATTAAGTTAAAATGGCGTTGTGGTCATTTTCAAACGACTAATAAATTTAATTCATTACAATTTCCCTTCATTTATTTTCTACATTTAACTTAATTTAAAGACACTCGATTCCCCACTTTTCGCCCAATTTTCAATGGCAGAGTTCAACGCCACGTTTGCTTTCGTCTTGCCGCTTAAACATTATTCTTGCCGACTAAATATTTGCCTGAATCGAATCCACAACCACAATGGGTGGTTTTTTTAAATTTAAAATAAGCAAAATATAATATATGAAAAACGTGAATGTAACGTTTCTACGTTAAAGGAATTATAGGAGCGTGTCGAGAACAATTGACCTATTTCATTAAAATTTCGTGGGTAATATATATTTTAACAAAATATAAGGTAGATCTTTATTTTGATGTATTTTATTAAATATTTGTATCTTAGTTCGGGCGGAGAACAGAGACCGGAGCGTTTCTAAGAAGAAATATTATTTTTAGCCTCACTCCGTATACCGCGTTTAGCCTACCCAAGGCAGAGAGAATCTGAAAATCTATTGTAAGTAATATTCCGATTAAAATGATTCTATTCACCACTTTCCGCTGAATTCTGGAAAAATGGCATTTTGAGCGGCGTAACTCAATGCTGCGATTTACCTCGTTACCAGAGCGAAGAAAATATTAAGTATTAGAATCGTCATGTCTTGCAGGGGACTGCGCCACTTCTGGCCTCAATAACCAAATCCGTTGAACAAAGATTCTGACTGAAATTTGAATCCACAACTACAACGTTTAACTTGTAACGTTATACGTAACGAGAAAGTTTTTTTTTCTTTATGCTTTGTTTTTTTTTATTTTTTTTCTTTATGCTTTGTTTCACTGTTTATCCCACATAAATCAGAGTAAGCAGAGTAAACGTACAATCAAGACATTCCATTCTCTATTTTTCGTCCAAATAAATAAAATTTAATTAATAAAGGAAATTATCGCAATTTAAAAGGCAGAGAATCTAACAAAAGTTATTTTTATTAAATTATTACATAATATATTACAGCGCCGTTTCTAATTAAATATACTAGAAAGGAGATTATTTTAATTCCTATGCGTTGTGCTCAAATAAACGACCATCTTATTAATTTATATTCGATTAATCAAGCGGAAAATGAACCTGTAGTCTGTTGAGTTGACCATACTTACATCTATTTTAAGTTTATATCAATAAATAACCGAAGCCTTATTTAAGCTAAAAGCTGAAGCCGTATAACGCTGATCATAAGACTGTTCTACACGTTATTTTTTATAAGGCCGGCTCCACCGCGAAGGAGAAATGGTCGGATAATGTTTAGGCGGCACGGACTCCTTTTAAATAATCAGGAGTATTTTTTTTTATTTTGTAATTACTTAGCTTGTCCCCCTGAAGTCAGCGAATTCATTTCAATTCTCCTTTCTTCTGATTCGGTCTCTTCAGCACGATTCTTTATTGGTGGAAATACAAGTATGCAACTTACGCTAAGATTTCAGCCTAGTCCTTGATGGGCTCGCTCCGTTCGGTGGGCCGTTAAACCCGGACTTAAAACTTAAACATATCGTCAGACTGTAAAGTACAGTTCATTCTTTTAACAAAATGCTTTATTAATATAAAAAGAAAAAAATATGAAATGAGAACAGAATGTATTAACACTAGTTCTCTCTTTAATCACAATAATACAGGATCACGGTGCATCCCGCATATAGCAGGAAAAAAAGGAAAGATATATTTAGTGTTGGGTATAATTTAATCAAATTAAAGTAGAAACCGCATTTACACTAAGAAGAGATGCCCAAGAGATTGGCAGAAGTAACGACCAACATAGCACAGGACCTTCCAAGATGAGGCTTTCAGTTTTATTAAGAAAACAACAATGAAGAAGAAATTACATTTTTTAGATAACATAGAAATAACGATTTATACCCCTGGGCGAGGTTCGGACCCTCAACCATCGTCAGACCTAATTATGTATATAAACAAACACATATTAACACCACCAAAACGAATGTAGCAGTCATCCTAAATACAAAGGCAATATTCTGCAGCCAATTCGCAATAAACTAAAATCAGGTTTTCAGTATAGTGAAACGAGTGTTTCACTCGGATCAGCCACACTTGACACAAAAAGAAAATTGAAAAGCCCGATGTAACGAGAGCTCGTGAGCGTGAGAGGGAAATCTACTAAGTAACTTGGGAATCAACACTTTTTTTAAATAGTGATGTGCTTTTACACGCATTTTGCAGGATAGTGTGGTGACAGATCACTTTGTTCTCAATTTTTTTGAGAAGCTTTAAAATGTACCCCGCATATAGCACCCTACTAAGCAGAGGGACGGATGCATGAGGAACCTAGGAACCTAAATCTAAGATTCCGTTTACATTAAAACATTTCCGTTTCCCATTTTCCGCTGAATTCTGGAGGCATGTTGAGTGGCGGAATTCAACTCATAAAAGTTTACGAGTCTAAAACTTATTCTTACTGCTTGAAGTAATTGTGATAGCGGGTACAGTGGTTTATAAAAGATTATACAGTTTGAACAAGAAGTTTCTGAGATAAGCCTGTTTAAACGAGCAAACTCTTTAGCTATAAATCGTAATAGCAAATTACGATACAGATTTCCAATCGCGTAGGCAGAGAAAATCTGGTTAAACAGCGTTAAGATACTTATTCTTCAATTTCCACCGAATTCTGAAGTCATTGCGTATTAAGTAGTATTTCTTAACTGGCCTTTTTTACTTTGTTTATTAATTTATGTTCATTTTGTTTTGATGCTTTGAATAGACCAAACGGGTTGGTTTAATTTGAAAAAACTTCAAATGGTGTATATTTCATGAGATTATTGCTTTTTTTTCTGAACATGAGATTAATGCTGTTAACCGACAACGTTAATGCTGTTAATCGACCGTGTCGATATAAAGGTCACCGACACGGTCGAAAAAAGGCCAATTTTGAAATAACTAAATATATCTTATCGAAATTACAGAATTTTTAATCGGTGTCTGTTGATCTTGTAAATAAATAAATAAATATTTTCTTAATTTTTTTTTATTATTTTTATCGACAAGGACAAGGCAAACGAGCGTTCCCGAACTACAGGTGCGTTGCCGGCCATAAAGGTGGAGATAGACGCGCTTTTTGAAGGTACCGATGTCGTATCGACCTGGAAACACCGCCGCGGGTAGGCCATTCTACAGTTCCGTGACACGTGGAAGGAAGTTCCAACGAAACCTCACAGTAGGGTGATTGATTTTTCTCTTAATAAAATTTCACATATTCGAAGAAAATAATAAACAAGACTATATTCAACCAAGAAAATACGCATTAAAAACATATAATAAATTATAATATTTTTATATTATATTTAATAAAATGTTTATTTATATAACATTTTTAGTTAAAATATAAAATAAAAATAACGTATTTATATTCATCTTCACGCTTGCAGGTACTTTGTCTTATAGCAACGGATAATTAAAAATAATACATTTCCACAAATGGGATTTGAACCGAAAATTCATTTAAACCGCGACTAAGGATATAATTCGCTACGCTATCGCTTATTACCTTAGCGACATATTCAAATGCTTTGTTATTACTGAATAAGATTTTCTCTTGAACTCTGTCAAGTAATTTATAAGTTATATAATAGTATAGTGTATGTCCTCGATAGACTCCTTAACTACTGAACCGATTTTATTCAAATTTGCACACTGTGTGCAGTTTGATCCTACGTGAAAGATAGGATAGCTTATATCTCAATTTATAATTACAACATTTATATTTTATTATAAAATTATTTATTTATTATTGACAGTCGATAATTTATAAAAGTCAATTTGGATCATCTGTTAGCTTCAAGCGATTCTACACAGATGGCGATATCGGTTGATTGTATGGAAATAAGTAAGGATTCAATAGATGGCGCTGTGTTAAAAGAATAAAAGTTTCATATCACCATCAATATATATTAAAAAACCAAGTCGCTTTCCGCTGTCCATCCTTGTGTATGCTTAGATCTTTAAAACTACGTAACTGATTTTGATGCGAAATTTTAAGAAGATAAACTGACTCCAGAGTTTATATGTATAATAACATCCGTTATGTAACAGACACTTTTGAGGTGTCTGTCTATGTGATGTCGTAAATAATTATTTTTTCCCGCTTATATTGCAAACGACCCCGACAAGATACGGGAAGTACGAGAATGTAACGTTAGTTTTTAATAATCTAAATAATGTTTAAAGAATTAATTTCTTTATAAAACATATCCCACTAGTTTCTAGGTATAGTATAGATGGGATGTTTGTTCCACTTTAACGCAAAAACCACTAAATGGATTTAGATAGAACTTTGTGATAACTTAGCCGCACGATGTATCCCTAGTGGGGTCATTTTGTAATATTAAGTAATTATCATAGCATGTACATTCGAACAACACACGAGCTACAATTTATATATAGATATTGTATAATTTGGTTATAATATAATATAACAATAAGTTTATTTGAGTGAGGCCGCGGATAAGTCACATACTATGGTAGACAGAGCGAATCTAGTGTCAAGACTGCATCTTCCACTTGCGAAATGTCGATCGAACCTATAACCGTCGTGTGTTGTTACGCAGTACGCGGAGAAGAACGCTGAAACCTGACATACGTTCTTTGGGTAGTGAAGGAGAGGTCTTAAAAGTGATTTTCCAAAATTCTTACATGAAATAGTAAATAATAAACAAAATTGTATTTTATTCGTAACCTCGCGCTTTGCCTCGACAGCCTGTCGCACTTACAGCCAGCACACTTGTGCCCTGCGCCCTGGCTCACACGACCTACAATTAGTTCATATATATAATGTTATTATATATATATGTACATAGTATTACTTTTATATCACTGTGTGTGCTATATCTAATTTAATACGAAACAATGATAATTTTAAGATTAATCACTGCGATAAACGTGCGTATAATTCTAGAATATTTGTAGTTTAATTTAATTTTCAATTTATTTTTATTAATAGCCGGATTAATATATATATCTAATTATATGTTTGACTGCGATTTGCTTTGTTATAAGGGATTTATTGAATTAATATTAGAAGTGTTGGTGTAAAAACCTACCATATTTAGAAAAAAAGGGATTCTTGTTTGCGATTTCTTAGAGACATAGTATTCTTTTTCCCTCTCGATCCGGTATCGGTATCGCTATAAAAGCCGTTAAAAAAGAAGAAAAAAGAAGAAGAGAACGATAAGAATGAGTAAAACTACTCGTATTCTTTATTTTCATTCAAATTGAAATAAATCTTTGCTTGTACTGAAAATAAGTCAAAAGATGTTATTTATGAAATAGTTTGAAGTTTAAAATAATTATTAAAATAAAATCGTTTCTTTGTATTTTTTGCCTACTAACCAATATATAAAAAGAATAAAAATTTATTTATTATATTATATAATTACACTTTGAAACTAGCAACGCATAAACAAATCAGTATATGAGAAATACATAACGCTACGTTAAATTCCACCACTCACCACGCAAAATAAAAAAAAAAGAAAAACGAAGTGTCTAATCACTATTTTGTCTCCTCTACAATAAAGATTAATTCAGCAAATCCTACCTGTACTAATGTGCCGCTTATATTCGCCAACATGACACGTCCAGACGTCCCACCTTTAATAGATTAACACCGCTACTGATTTAAATAGTTCATTGGTTTCCGTTATCAGTCTTACGCACTTGAGCTTTAGTATCTATCATTTTATAATATTTTTTTTTGCTATTTTTTTTTATATTTGGTCTCTCTAATTATTGTATGCTATGTCGTAGTTATGATATGTAAGTTTGTTTTTATGTTAAAAATAATAAACTAATAAAAGCAACTGCAAGCTGACTATCGGCTATAGTTCAGGTGATTGAAATATTTCCATTTTCTTACTCTGGTGGATAATGTGCGGGGTTGAGTTCCGCCACTTTATACGCAGTGTCTTGAATTTGGACGGAAAGCGAAGTCTTTCTGCTAGCTGCCAGATGCGAAAAAAAAAGAAACAAAATTTCCATATTCCAATATAGTGTGATATGACACAAAACACTACCACTCTAAAAATACTAAATTAATGTCTACTTACTAAATATTCGAAAGTGCTATAATATAAGATAAAATTACTTTATCTTTACGCATACTTCTCTATACAATATAAAAAATATATTAACTTCCGTCGTCGAATCGGATAGAATATATCTGATATTTCTATATAAAAAGAGCCAAAAAGCTTAGAAGAAAAGCTCAGATATCTATCGATATTATTACATCTTTTGCTGAACAAATTGGATCGGACTATGTAGGTAACTCGATTTTTACGCTCACGCCACGACAGAGTATTGAAATAAATTGAAGTATCGACAAAAAAAATTTGATGAAAGTTTACGTAATAATGAATTTATAAAGTTTTTGTACGCTTTTTTCATTTTCTTTACTAAAAAAATATACATTATACGAAAAATTACATCAGGAATATAACTTTTTGATAGAAAAATATTTTTGGTTATCTTTTGATAGTTTACAGAGAAAATACAAAACGAGATAAATGAGATAAATTGTTTAACCGATTACATAGTGGTCTTCACCACGTGGCCTGACAGCGTCTGACAATTGTAGCGATGGGTATGGGAATGTATTATTTGTATTTCTACGCTGTGGCAACGCTAAGTGCGTCGTTAAACTCCGCCACTCAACACGTAATATGTTGTATACCGTTTCATTCCGTTTTTTTGGTGCTTATTGTAATTCGGTACCTGAAATACATCATCTGTGAAAATTTCAACTGTCTATCACGTATCGTTTTCACGAGATACAGCTTGGTGACAGACAAACGGACAGTCACACAGACAGTAGTCTTAGTCTCCAAAAAAAAGTCACGAAAATCGGAATAAAATTGTGTCAGTCATATTATACGCATTAAATATGTCCCAGATTTGTTAGAACGCCTATTTTACTATATTCTGGGTCAGGTCAATATAAGTACGTATGGTTTGATAACGTAATACTTTTTAAATATTTTATATGGAGAGATAAATACGTTTAAGTTATCAGAACACAAAAGGCCAATCGTGACGCAGGGGTACATGCGTGTGAATGTAAGCGTGATAGGTCGGTTCGATTACCACTCGGGGAAAGGAAATATTTAATACTTTCATTTCCTCGCCTTAGCAAAGCGTGGAGTTCAGTCCCGACAGAAAGTGGGGAACGGAAATGTTTTAACACTACTGACGGTTTCCAGATTCCTTTTGCTCCAGCTATGTGAGGTATATAGCGTGAATCGAAAAAAAAAACTGCCAAAGATCAAATAACATGGGACAAAAGTAAGTTGTCAAAATTATCTATGAGATATAACTTTCATAATATTCCCACGTCATGAGGTATTTAATCGATTGCATGGGAATATCGCTTTTTCTCCAATAATTCTGATAAAATTACAATGTTGTTATCAGTAATGTGTTTCATTTATCTTTACACCTATACATTTGCTAATATAACACTAATTTTAGAACTATATGAAATTAGTTTTCAGGTTTTTTCTGAATATATACTACCTATAAATGCTAGCAGATAAATTTGATACTTCTGGGTCAATCAGAAGTACCCTATTAATTTTTATTTCCTTTAGAGTAACGAAATACGTGTTTTTATTTTATACGAAACGAAACAAAATACATAATATTCTTAATTATTAGAATGTGACTTAAAATATCGTACACAATAAATAATACTACATAAAAATCAGTTTTTACGCTTGGAAGCTACGATGCCACAGACAGACATACATATACACATTTACGAAGACAATCAATCTTATAACACCCATATTTTTCGCTCTGAGATTATAAACAACAAATATGTAATTGCAAACTTTCAATAACAACGTAAGGTTTTATAGCAAACAAGTAAGTCACTGATACGTGAAGAAACAATAAATTATTATTAACGACAGAACAAAGAGGCTTCATTGCGAAAGTAGGCCGGAATGAATGAATTCATTTTGAAATTAAAATGTACCATTATAGTCTTATTTAAATGCAATCTATTTAAACATATTTGTATCATTATATAAAGTAGGTAGGTAAAGTAGGTAGTGTTAAGACACTCCGTTGTCCTCAGTTCTATCAGTTTTCATCCATTTTTTATACGTTTTTCAATAGGTTGACTTGTAACAATGTAAGAAAAATATAAATTTAAAAACCCTTTTTAAGACTAAGCTTTCTAAATGTTTCAGGGTAAAGGTACGGTCTTTCTTACGGACCTTTTAAGGAAAAGAACTCTTATAATCTAAAAATCAGCTTCACGCTGTAAACCGCACACAGCAGGTTAGACAGAGGTATCCTAGTGTTAAGATACTCCGATCCCCACTTTCCGCCAAATTCTTGAAGAAATGCGTTATGAGAGACAGAACTCAACGCCGCATTTTGCCACGTTATCGAAGCGAGGCAAATAAAATTATAATAATATTTCAATCCCCTGAGTGAGAACCATCGCGTTTGCAGTCGCACGCCTGTGCCCCACAGTGGCCTCAAGTACTTACAACTAACATAGATACGCCATAATGTATTAAAAATACTAAAAATATATACATTATCTAATATGAATATTAGAAATAATTTAAATTTCAAATTTAAACTAGTTTTGAACATTATATAGGACAAGTTTAATTGTAAAATCTGAGTTATAAACAAAATACGTTGTGTCTAGGGAAATTAAATGGAGCGTCATGGCGCTGTGTTACTTAGGACGAACTGAAATAACTGAAAGTTATCTGAAATTATATATAACTGTTAAAATAATGGAATAAATAAAAATATGATATTAGCAGAAAGCAACCCTACATTGTATCTCGCATATAGACCAAGGAAGGCAGAGGGATCCTAGTGTTAGAACACTCCGTTCCCTACGCCGTGCCGAATTTTCAAAACATTGCGTCTTATGAGGTGAAACTCATCGCTGCGTTGTGTCTAGTCACCAAATCGGGGGAAATGAAAACATTCAAGCCGTATGTCACTGAGGAACGAACGACGAACTAAATAACCGTGGATATATTTTATATCTATGTGTAAATAATATTAATCTCATGTTTGTGTAAGAAGCAAAAGATAGTTATATGTATATAAAACTACTAGTCCTTGCACGCAACTTTGCTTGTGAAGATTTTAACATAAAACGGAAAAACTCCCTTTTTCTGTTTTCTTTTCGTTTCTGTAAGATTTTCGACAAATCTTTGCTCTTAACTGGTAGCATAATAAAGTGCGGCAATAAGCTCCGCCAATCGACACGCAATGTCTCGAATCTTGGTGGAAAGATGAAAACGGAGTGCTTTGTTACTAGGTTATCACTGCACATCTAACTTTATGCGTGATGAAGCGTGAAATTAAAAGAAACCAATCAAGTTAATAAATGTGACTAACGCCTTTTAAAAATTATAATTCTATCTCACGATTCAATCTCAAACTAATTCCTACTCGTAATATAGAACAAAGCGAAGCGTTCAAATGAAGTTTAACTTACTTCACTCTTATTAAAAGAGAATTAATCTAAGTTTCAATAATATATTTGCATAGAATGAATCATTAAGTTAAAATATTAATTTAGAATTTAATTCATATGTATGAAAAATTATCACTAAATTATTGCTTTGTCCGCTTAGACAAGACAAAAACCACGACTAGTTTACTAAAATTATTCTTAATACTTACTTATATATTCAATGTCCAACTAGATATCAAGGCGAGGAAAATATATAAACAAAATTATATACAGTAGCCTATATACTACATACACATGAGTCGAATAGAAGCGTCATTTACACTCGAATCACGTGCGTTCCGAGATTTGTCTTGCACTCCATTTACGTTTCAACGATTTGGACTTGTAAAACAATTATAGTAAGTTATGTCTAAAACCATTCATTCATACTATAAATAGAAATGAAACACCTCAAGTGGAATTTCATTTAAGTAATAGAAAAAGTCAATAAATGTCAATATAGATCGTGATAATCCGCTCGGTAGAATTAATAATTATTATTTTCTCTCTGTCATAATAATTCTTTGTTCGGCACGATTTACCATTATATAAGATTTAGGGAAGCCAATGCACTGAACTAGATAAAGTACTTCCTGAGATTATCACGTTCAAACAAACTAACTCTATAGACAATAGGCAGTTGACTATATCACGATGACATACAATTAGTTATTCATAATACATATATTTACTTATCATAAATATATAATACTAAATCCCGAAAGCTGATTTGAAATCACGCTTTATCATTCAATAGCAAGGTAGCTACTAGATTAGTTCATTATTGATAACACTATCTAGAGACATTTGTCCGTCGTTGTGCAAGTGCTAAAAATGTTTGATAGCAATACGTGTCGTCACTGAATACGCAAGTGGGTATCGGAAGTATCTCAATGGGGAACGGAGTATCTTAACACTAGACTCCCAGGTTCCCTTTGTCTGCTAAGTACCGGATACAGGGAAGGCAAAAGCTTTAAATTCAGCTAGAGGCGGAGAACAGAGTGTTTTGTCTCTGAGATATTACTTATTTATTATTATTATATTGTTTAACCTACCATATGTGCGATGTCGTATATTATTACATCATAATTAATTAATTATTTGAGCCTAATATATATCTCACATTGATCGTCTAAATAACATCGCTTTATGATATTTAACCGCCGACCTGGGCGGCTTCGCCCGGGTCTACGGTCTAGAACTATACGAATATTTATTAAATATATTTAAGACATTATTTTCAATTTAGGGGGTGAATACTAAAAAACTGTGAAACACGTATTCATTTATTATATGTATATTTTTATGAGTAGGAATTTTATAAAAATCGGGCCCAATTTAAAAAAAATCTATACAAACTTTCAACCCCTATTTCATCCCATTATTCCCTGCTCTGAATATAGATTACATACAAGGTTTTCTATTCTAGAAAGCCGCACTCAAATCGGTTGCGGTATATTACACTACAAATACTTTTAGTTAATTGATCAATTAGGTACCTACACCTATCTACATAATAACTTTTCAGTCAAAGAGTGTGTTAGTCATAAGTAGAAAGTCAATGTAACTCGTGTTGACACAATGAAACAAGAGAGGTGACGGCACTCAGCCTGCAAACGATCTAGGGCAAGATAACGTAACAAAGAAGTGTAAAAAAATTCACAATGTCTTCTACCGAATTATAATGGAGCAAACATTATATATGTTATGGAAATATTAAATTACATCTGTATTTAGATAAAAGCCTTTTTTAAATCGAACTATTAGCATAATAATTTCGTTTACTTGGCAACGCTGTATGTTTAGTGGTGAGACATTATCTTGTAGGGTGGGTATTCCAATCCGAGTAGTAGTTGTTTTTTAGCTTCACGCTGTACGCTGTACATAACTACTACAAATTTTAAATAAAACCAGACATTGATAAAATTATTATTTTTTTGTTCTTACAGCGTACATTTTAATTTATTTTTAGAGCCAGACAGATAGATAACAAAAAATTTATATATTTGTGAATTGATAAATAAGAATAAATATATTTTAAATGAGGAAAAGTGTATCTACACTAGGTTCCCACGTACCCTTTGCCTACCCTACTATGAGCCGTATCCAAGTATTTAGTAAGTCAAGTCCAGTAATTTGTAAAACTTTGGGCGTATATTTCTTGAAAAGGACAAACGTTTTGTACATTTAAGTAGTTTACGACACAACAGCGAACAAAAAATTATATATAGTAATTTCCTTAAAAAATATTGTCATATTTATACACGTATATTTTTCTTTGTAAACCTAGAGCTTTTCATCTGGGCGGAAAGCTTGACTGATAGTGTTGGTGAGTGAGTGGTGATACGAGGCCCACGTTTTGCTTCTAAAGGTTACTATGTCGAAATATTTGAAAATTCTGTATGTATATCTACTTACTGAATGTGCAAGAATAGTCCAAATATCTTATTTTCAAAGATTCTTTAAGCAAAAATAACACATGTTTTTAATTTTACACTTTTTAAGAATACTATATTTTAGGTCATTTATTATTTATTAATTATACAGAGAGAAGTATTAAGACACTCATCTCCACTTTCCGTTCAATTTAAAAAAATAATGTTAAAAAAACGAAACTCAATGCTGCAATTTGCCTTAAATGAAAAAAAAATATTGGCCCCAGTCAAACTCGAACTTAAAACTATCTCGATTACGCTCCGAATTAAGAATTAATTCATTCACTGATAAATATAACCATGGCTTGATATGAACAACAAATACAACACAAAAACTAAAACATTCTTGAAGCTTCTATATTATTAATAAAGTTTTCTTCACTTAATATAGAAACCACCGTATTAGACTGACGTAGTATACGTCAGCAGTATCGATTTATATACTTTTATACAATATATATTTTAGTCTTCAGGAATCACCCTCATATGCGAGAGGGCAGAAAACATCTAGGGTAATGTCTTAACATTCCGTACTCTACTTTTAACTCAACAAGACATCGCGAACACGCAAATTGATTGATGATTGATGAATGGCGGAAGGCGGGATGGCGATTTGTTTCACCAAAACGGGATTGTGAAAATAATAAATTAGCTCATATGTTTAATTTTAATACACAAATAGATTCTCTAAGCCCAGAATATTCAGAGATCTATTTTTGTAACCGGTTTACAAAGGTCAATTCTTCTATAAGTTATTGGATACTAAGATCACCATTACGGTTTTATACGCCTCCAATTGATTGGTCTTAGAAATAATTGGTGTTGAATTATTGTTTTATATACATTTCATTAATCTATATGTCGTCAAACTTATGAGATTGTTCAGTTTTTAGGGCTAATCTCAGGAGCTTATTTTGCACCTCGCAAAATAAGCTCCTGAGATTACTCACTCGAGCACCTCGGTGCTAAGACACTCCGCTCCCCACTTTCTACCGAATTCTGGAGGCATTGCGTGTTGAGTGTGTGCGAGTCTCGACACCGGAGAAGAAAATAAATATTTCGCTTTGGATAATAGTTACACTAATAAATTAAGATTTTATAAATGAACATAGCATTAACCAAAGCCAACGGCTACGGTACATAAACATCTAAACGTGCTTACTTGGATTCTACGAAAAAAATATGTACTTTATAAAAATATTTTAGCTTCAACAGAGCGTTTTATAGAATCCATATTACACAGGTAACGTCACCTATTTAATTAGTAATTGGCGTAAAGTGTAGAGTAATATTTTTATTAATTTTTTTTTAACCTCACGCTGGGTAGGGGTGAAATCCAAATACTTATTCTCTTTAGTGGGAATCGAACCTGCAACCTTCAATTGTGTACAACGTCGCAACGTAACGTTTTTAAATTATTTAATAAAATAAAAACTCAATTATACAATGTATATGAAAATATTTACTTTAGTAACACTTGAGTTTCACGTGGAATAGTGAACACTTGAGAGAAATATGAACGTGACCAAGTGCCGCGCTCAGTTTCCATTTCCAACCAAGGTTAAGTATGTTTATAAAAACGGAGTATCATTTTGAAATAAGGTACTTTTATATAAATTGGTTTTTTTTTTGCCTCTGATTTTTTTATATGTTAATGTCAATTAAATATTTAAGTATGCTTAAAATCAAGCAATCACACCACACGATCACATGTATCGAATACGCTTCTGCTTCGTTTTTGCTGCATTTTGTATGAAATTCGCGCGCAATCAAAACGTAGTGGATGCTTTGCCTACAGTTATGAAACTCAGCAAGTGCAAACTTGCAGTACGTATAAAAGAAAAATTTGAAAATTGGAAATTTATACTTATTTTACAAATGAATGCTAGAATCGGATATAAATGCAGTTTTTATAAAAAAAATCAGTTATAAGATGAAGGTTTACATCTGTATATAATAAAAATACATGCATAACGTAGGAATGTCGTCCCAGCGGGCTGCTGCCACTAATGGAACAGTAGGTACAAATAACATATAGTTTTTCTGATTTTAAGAGCCATAATAAATAACGACATAGCTTAGTACAACATCAATTCTAAATAGTAGAAGAGCAAGTATCTGCAAATACAATAGTCGATGTTTAACTTTAACTTAACAGTTGGCTTGTATGGCGAGTTAAGCAAAACTTTCACATTGAGTCATTGTTTTCTTCACACTATAATGTTCGTCTCTTCCATTAATTATACATTTTTAATACTGTCATTATAATCAGCTTCACGCTGTATCTCGCACACCGCAGGGGAAGCAGAGGGAACCTAGAATCTTAAGACGCTCGGGTCCCCACTTTGCGCCAAATTTTTCAAGACATTGCCTTGGTGTCAGAGCGAAGCAACGGAAATTATACAATAATCCATTACCTCGAGTGGGGATCGAAACTATAATATAAGGGCCAATGTTTTAGAGTACATAAGAAAAAATAGATTTATTATTACTTCATTTCAGTTGATAATCTTAATAACCGTTTCTGTTCTTTAAACATTATTTATCGTGTAAATTAAAATATAATAATTGCCAACAACAAAGATGTGGCGCAGTGGCACAAGGGTGCCGCCCGTAGACGTGACGGTTGTGGGTTCGATTCCCACTCGAGAAAGATATTTCAATATTTCTTTACGTTTATATTTTCATTTTTCTTCGCGTTGGTGTCGAGACAAAGTGCGGCATTGAATTGTGCCACTCAACACGCAATCTCTCCAGAATTCGGCAGAAAGTGGGGAACGGAGCGTCTTAACACCGAGGTTCCCTGTGCCTACCCTGCTGTGTGCGGGATACAGCGTGAAGCTGAAAAAAAAAACAAAAAAAAAACAGACATCGATTATATCACCTATGACTTTTACTTTCAACTAAGAGATTGTGTAACGCAATAGTCTTGCAATACTTTCAATATACCTGATAGTCAGTGAGTTAGAAATCAACACAGTAATGTTGTTAAATATATAAATAATAATTAGGTTTTCAATATAAATTAAAATTAAAGAAATTTCTATTATATATATATTATATAATATCATAATGTCTCTTATACGTAGAAAATCTTTCTCTCATTTCACATGAGCTTCACGCTCTATCCCGTATATGGGATACCCTCTAATCGGGTAAAAATTAAATTGTATTTTTTTAACTCACGCTATATTCCACACATTATAGCATGGAGAGGGAATCTGGGAAAATAATCTTAAGATACTTTTGATTTGAGTCTTAACACACATCCGTTCATACATAGCCTCCCGTTGAATTCTCGAGACATTGTGTGTTAAGTAGCGAAACTCAAAATCGTTAGCGGAGAGGAAATATGGAATATTTCATTTCCCCGGAATAGAATCCATAACCGTCACGTTTCTGCCCCACACTTGTGCCTCAGCACCACGACAGCACCAAAATAATTGTATGATAATTCTTATTTGTACTATATTCAGGTCAATGTTACTTTCCAAATAATTAACGTCAGGATGCCGGACGTTGTGCACGGTGACTGGTGAGTCATAGAGACAGACGGATAAGTTATCATAATAATATTTTTTTAATATGGGTTAAATTGTATTAAAAATATATATTTCTAGGCCGTCGTAGCACACGGACACAAATATGTCAGTGTTGAGGGTACAATTTCCAATTCGGCAAATGAATTATTATTAATTAATACATATTTTTAATTTTTTCACTCTGGTACCAAGGTTAAACGCGGCGTTGATTTTCGCCACTTACCATGCAATGCCTTGCGAACTCAGCGGCAAGTTTTAATAACCAGAGCGAAAAAATGAAAATATTAAATATTTAATTTCTTTGAGTCGGAATCCAACCTGCAACCGTCACGTTTACTGTCTCATGTTTCTGCTCCTGCGCTACAACAGCCTCGCTTTTATAATTTAAAAGAAAAAATACATTTAAATATTATACCTATAAATAATTATCTTTTACACGTGTAAAGTAAATAAATAAAAGTAATCATTACTTCATAGCAAAATAACACATGAATGAAAGTAATTGTGTTTCACTAATAAGATGACCGAGGTCGTGCGCGTGCGCATGAGATAACCGTGTATTTAGTTATACAGTAATTATATTTATTTATTACATATAAATTGTTTTGCCGCCATCATGTAGCAGTAGTAAAGTGTTTTTGCTACTCGAGGAAATCATTTTCTTTTATTTCCTTGCTACCGCGACCGCCTAATGCCTAAGAATATATACCTTATTTCAAACATTTTTGCTCTAAGCTCTCTGAAAAAATAGCTCCAGTTTCTTTTTTAGCTAAATATATATTTAATACATTGTTTTTATCAAATGTACAAGTACAGGTATTCACATAATCACGAAGCCTCCAATATTTATATTTAAACTATTTATAATTGTAAATATACACACTAGATATTGTTTTCTTAGAATGTGCGGTACTGATAATACCGCCGCTTAATACGCAGTGACTCCAATTTTGAATTCAGACAGAAAGCGGATAAAAGAGTGTTTTGCAACTAGGTTTAAGAAAATTTGTACCTTATACTGTAGGGTAAGCAGAAATAACTTAGAGTTATGACACTCCGTTCCCCACTTACAGCACCTACAGGGGCGGAATATGTCGATAAATATAAAAAATTCTAAATTTAGCTAATCGAACAATTATATCACTTAATTTGCATACATGCACAAATGTGCATAAAAATGAATTTAAAACGAATCCGGTGTAACCGGTTAACAAATAAAGCGATGTGCATACATATATTATATACTTATAATATGTTTATTTTAAACTGGATATTCTGACCTCTCTACTTACATTTGACTTTGATATTTTAAATTTAATTTGCTTTCCTTATCAGGGCAGTGATTGCACACGCAAAGTACATAGGTTCTATTCTTGATCGAGGGAATAACTTGAATTTTGAGGGAATGAATGAATTGAATGAATTTGATAATAATATGGTCTGACAAAATGTTGCATTAACCTCGATGAGATGAGTTTTAACACTAAGTTCTCTATGCTTACTCACAGTTACAAGCCAAGTGCGAGTGGGTGCACGAGAATGAAGGGTTCCGTTCCATTATTAATATTCAACACATAGTAATAGAACAGAACCTTCAGAAGGGGAAAGAGTATATATTTTTGTATTCTTTTTCGTATTTGATGTTATAATGTCAACAGAAATTATTGTCTGTAAAAATATCAACAATCTAACTATCACGGTTCATTAGATACTACCTTGTGACAGATGGACAGGCAGACAAACAGCGAAGTCTTAGTAATTACTGTCCTATTATTGGGTACGGAGGCCCTTTGGGTACGGAGCCCTAAAAATATGGCGAACTTGTTCAAATCAAATAATTATTAATATCTATTTTGATGTTTTTTTTGCAGTAAAGTGTGTTAAATTTTATTTGATTTAAATAAGATGTAAACTATTATTTAAATTTTAATATTAACTTATTAAATAATATATATACAATATATTAATAATATTAATTTTTGTTCACGTAAATACATTTCAGCTTAACAATAGACCTTTAAAAATATTTTAGGTAAATATTTTTCCGTATAGTATTGTAATTGTAAGTAGAGAATCTACAGTGTCGAAGTCGTCTACCCTCTAAAAAAACTACCCGGCAAAATTTGACATTTGAAATTATTATTCACAGTTAATATAGATTTCCCGCACATAGCAAGAATAGGGTGCACCTGATAACCTAGTGATAAGATACTCCATTCCCATTACGCCACTTATGTTCTCCACTTTTATGCCGAATTCTTGAGATATTCCCTGTTGTATTGGCGGAATCAAAATTAATATTATGCTTTATTATTATTATGACAATATATTTATTTCTCAAATACATGAATAATTTCCAAAAATATACTTTCATACAAAAATGATCGCCATAACTTTCATCCAGCTTAATTTAAGCTTTTAAGCTGATTCATTAAACATGATGCAGATGTAATAAATCGTACGCTGGAGCGCGAGTGTCCTAATTACTGTGTTACCTTTACATTTAACTCTACCTCTTATATATCTAGTATCTACATAATACATATTTATGAAAACGAGAATTGGGTTACTGTTAGTGATGGCTGTGGGTTCAATACATAAATAAAGCTAATGTTAAAACACTGTGTTCCTCGTTTTTTTTTCAATATATATTTTGAGTTGGGAGATCGATCTCGCGCATTGTCCATCATAGCAGAGAAATTAAATTTAAATATTTTTTTCAATCCAGACGTAACGTCATAATATGATTGTATTTGTCATATTTTATTTTTCTGGTCTGATTAGATGAAATATGCCATTAAGTTCTACCATATGATATTTTAAAAAATAGGAAAATAAAGAACATATTGATTAATGTATAGCAAGTAATTTGTAGTTTGAGTGTGTCTGTAAAGGCAACGGTAGTGGGTTTGAATGGCACTCGGGGGAATTAATAATTTATTAATGGTTTCAATTTTTTTCACACTGGTACGCCACTTAACACGCAATGCATCAAAAATTCAGCGGAAAATGGAGAACGGAGTATCTTGACCATACTAATGTTCCCTATACATGCTCTATAAGAAGAATATTGTAGAGATACGAAAATATTTATATAATGACTGAGCTCTACGGTAATTTAAGATTTTTATCGATTTAAGCCGGATACAAGGCATTAATGAACAATATGCGCATATTACAGTACAAATTGAATTTTGTATTACTTTCTTTCTTAAAAAAAGACATGTAAAACAAGAGAAGAAATTTTAAACGGACAAGAGATAAGAAAAGTAAACTAAAATTAGTTGTCGTCTACATGTACGATGGTAGATAGAGATATATAAAAGTTATACATTATCCTAAGTTCACAATAAAAAATAAATGCTCAAAATAATGTTGTAATATTTAATGTATTTAAAACTATTAAGTTTTTTTACTGTATTCTCTACATTACCGAGAATCGTTCCGTTCATAATAAATAAGTATTAAATAAGAACTTAGCATTTATGCATTTGTGTCCGTGTTAAACTTTAGGTGGAAATACATAAAAAAAATATAATAAAGACTTCTCCGTGAAACCTCCATAAAAACTAATTGTTTGCTATTAGTATATTAGTTGATTAGTAATTATTCACTAATGTTAAAACTTTTTTCAGTATTTACTGAGGTCTCTATATTTATTTTAATTGATGTTTCCAATTTTTGTCTGGTGTCGAGCCAAAGCGTGGTGTTGAGTTGAGTGTGGCAATACCACCAGAATTCGGTGCAAAGCGGGAAAAATTATACTAATTTTTACTAAAAAATTAGTATAATTTTTCAATAAACATAAAAAAGACCCTTTACTAACATAACGACTTCAAAAATGAAATAGAAATAATTTGGTTGTCATTTTAAACGTTTAATTTGCAATTTAAATCAAAGTGCCCAATAAGAGAAAGACTTAGCGTCGAGCATTCAGGGCCCGACTACGGAACAAAAAACTAAGCCGGTTTTACAGCAAACCAATCACACTGAGTGAATTTCGGCGCTTAATATTAAATTTTTCTTTGTTTCGAAACAGAAATAAGTGATAATTTTATGAAAAATCTAAAAATCTCGTTGTAAATAGTTAGGTTAAATATTATATTATATGTGCTAATTACTGCTTATATTAAGAAAATTTTTAAAATGGTTTTTCAGTTTTCACCTATAAACGACGTCTGCATATTCATTATGGACTGAACACTGCAGTGTAAAATGCGGGCGTACATTCACTAGCAAAGTGCCATTAATAAATATAGTAGAGACGCCGTTCTAAACTAAAAATATATTTAAGGAGAAACGTAGAGTTACAACTCGAAACCATTGTGTGAATATAAACAAGATTTTGTATATTCAAGCTTTAACAAATGCGTTAAAACAATAAAATAATATGGCAATGATAGTGTTAGTGTAAAGAGTAAAAAGATTACCTGATTCACAAAAAGAATTCACAGAACACAACACACACAAATAATTTTTTTTAACATAAATTACGCACTGGAAGCCCTGGATTTTTTGTTATTTATGCAACGGACAAGATACGTGCATCGGTGTCGAGTTTTCACGCGTTACTGCCTTCATGGCTGAGGCCTGAGACAACGAACTCGGCGGTCTATAGCTACGAGCATATGGAGACGAACAAAGGCGACTCAGCCCGAACCTACAGCTGTTTAATGTTTGTGAATCCGAGACATTGCAAATCGATTGCCAATTGTGTGACGTAAGGTATTTCTTAGAGGCTGGACACGACCACACGTCACACTCTACATTTCTTCTGTCGGAACTAAATACAATATTAAATTATGCAAACCAACTGTTTAGGCGTTATTGGTTGAACAACAAACAGTTAAATACTAAATAGTACATGTTCACCATTATGATAAACGAAAACCTTGAACTAAATTAAAAAGATAAATATGAGATAAATATTTTTTTTATTATATTTTTTTACAACGCCATCAACGAATATATCTTATTGATATATAATTAATTACACCATATTACAACAAATTTACGTGAATATAAATATAACACTGAGACTGTATTATAATAAATATATATTTATAAATAAATGTCAGTAAAATTTTCTTAGAATGTATGAAATGTAGTCATATGAATTCCTACAATTTTATAAAAGTCTAAGGAATAGGTGCCAATATTGCTTATCAATACGTACTAGCGTACTAGAATTGCTCTCGGATACATTTCGCGTGATTCATTCAATGTCTGTGGTAGTTGAGATCAGATAAATAAATATATTATGAATAATATATAAAATAAAAACACTTCTCTTAATAAATTTACAGATATCTACCATCTTATTTACAATATAAAATATTAATAAATATACTTTTAATTTCATTAGTTCTTTGTACTTTTTACTTCCGAGTTTATACCACAGAACAATCGAATACGGAAATGTGAATAACCTAATGACTAGCTGTATCTAACGCTCCACATAGTTATGACAAAAGAAGTATCCATTTTTATCTTAAAATAACTTAAAATTACATTAAAAAAAGAGCGTACATGCAAATAAAATATATAAAACAAGAAAAAAATGGTAAATTTAGGTATAAAATATAAAAATGTATTGATAACCGAGTGCGTTTAGTACACTAGCACCGATGTAGAACGAGAAGGAAGAACAGAGTCTGTCTCATCTCACATCGATTTCTGCCTACAGTGGCTGTACAGTATACAGCGCTACTGCAAACTTACTTTAACCATTGCATTGCTGTCCTATTTTAAAGTCAGAGTATAAAAATAAACAAGTATACGATTTTAGTTTTGAAATTTAATTTGGAGTTATTTAGAGAGTGTTCGCTTCGAGTATAAGAATTACAATATAATATATATTTTTTTCCAAATATGTAGATTTTTTTATTTTGCAATTGTATGTTAATGATAGATGAACAATGGGTATGTCATTATTACTAATGACATACCATTTTTGTTCTCTTAATTTTCTATTTGTTACATTATACTGTTTTTCATGAAACTCGATAACAAATAGTCTGTGTGCTGTGAGGCCAGTCGTGGTGCAGGAGCACAAAGTGGGACTGTAAAATCCACTGGTTGCGGGTTGGATCCCCACCCGAGGAAATGAAATATTTCCATTTCTTTTCTCTGGTGTCGAGGCAAAGCGCGTTCAGTTCCGCGTTTAGTTCCACCATTCAACACGCAATGCCTCCATAATTCGGCAAAAAGGGGGAGCGGAGTGTCTTAACACTCGGTTCCCTCTGCCTGCCCTTTTGTATGCGGAATAAAGAGTGAAGCTGATAACTATGTTTATATTCCTAGAAATTGTATAAGACACTATTCTATTTCGAGGCAAAACGCGGTATGTGGCAAATCACTACTAATTCTTGAATGGAGTTGCGCCATTAAAGAATTACTAGTGTCATCTCCCTGCTTAATATACTAGTATAGATCCGTAGTACAGGACAGTTGTTTATTATATATGTTTTATATTTTTCCCAGGGTGAAAATCGAACCTACAACCGTCGAATCTACAGTTGCACGGTCGTGTCCCTGCGCCACTCCAGCCCCACAATAGTACCGTATAATGTCAACAAGAATAATCAGAATGATAAAACATATGTGTTATTTTCCATGTCATTATTTATATAGTTAATGTCGAAACCGTGTTAATAAAAATATAGCGGTCGCTTATAAAGAAAGTTAGCTTCAAGGTATTTTTGATGAAAGAAACTAAAATATTATATTTTATTTCATAAATAGCTTCTGGAGGCAGAGGAAAACTAAATTAACACTCCATTTCCTACTCTTCGCTCAATTATAGAGATATTGGGTGTTGATTTGTGGAAGTTATCGTGTTTTGTTTTTCAACCAGAGCGAGGAAATGAATATAATTCATACTCACGAATAGGACTCGAACCCATAACCCACGTTTACAGTCAGCCGCTGTGGCGCTGCGCCACTCTAGCCTCATTTATCGAGCAATTAAATCAATAAATTCTTGAAAAATGTTAACCAAGTTATAGTGGTTCATTACCTTCTTCACCTTCACTACAAAATGCATTTTTTTTGAGCTGTTGAATAGAAAGATAAAGAAATGTGTGGTATTTTAATGTAACAGAAGTAACACAGTACAGTAACAGTAAATATACAAATATGGAAACATATTGTGTATTTTGAATCTACTGTATACTTTAGTTTCACTAGAAACACAGCACCATTAGACCCAATAGAGATGAAAAAATATAATAGAAACGATAAAAAAAAAAATTATTGCAAAAGTCGTGTGTCCAACTATATACTTTTTTTATACAATTCTAACATATTTATAATTTCTTAGTATGTTACTATAAATCCACACTTTAATAAAAGTTAAAATAAGCCTTAAATACCAGACTAAGTGGCGCCAGTCTATACTAATTATACTTAACACATGTTAACTATGAATTAATTAACATACATACACTGTATGTTGAATAGCAGTATTAAAATTAAATATTATTGCATATCTTAAAAAAGAAAATGTCTGTAAATAGATATGTCTATCTATAAATAATAAAAGAAGCCGTCATGGTTCAGTGGGATCGCATATTTAACATACGGGTTATGGGTTCATTTCCTCGCCGTGGTGGCAGGGTACAGCACAGGATTGAGTTCCTTTATTTAGAATACAATATTTCCAAATTATTATGTTAATAACATTTAAATGACTTTTATTTACTTACTCTAGTAAGTCTCGCCACTACTAACACGCTTTGTCTATAAAATCGAACAAAACGTGAAAACCATATTCGGTTAACATCTCTTTTAAGTGTACTAAATTAAATATATTTTTTTCCTTTCCTTAAAAAGTCATTTTCCACTCAGCTTAACTGGCATTCTACAGTTTTTGAGGTCGATGACTTCTTTCAATAATATACTTATAGGTGCTCTCATTTTGCTGTACCTGTATCTAGGTTGTTCTAGTCAAATATATTTTTCTTTTATTTAAGCAGGGTACGCAGAGGATATCTAGTAAATTAACACTTTTCCGTTTCTCAGCTTAAATTACTTATTTCCTCGAGTGGGAATCGAACCCACATCTTGTTTACCAAAGCCTTTCCAGTCACACGCTTGTGAGCCTGCGCCACGATTTTCCTAGATCTATATTTTCACTCTAACGTCAACATAAAGTAATTTTAATGACTTAGTAATATAAAGTATTTAGATAATTAACTATAGCAATTCTATTGTTACATCCTGAAGTAACATTTGTGTTGTGCTCTTGACCTTGGTCTCCCAACGCTTGGAGCGTGAAACTAGTATTTCTATTGCATCAATTATATTCTCTCTGATCATATTTCGTTCATAATAATATAATCGCTAATATCTTATTATATAATTTTATATTTTTTACTAAAAATAATTCCATTTCCAATTATTTTTTTTTAACTTAACGCTGTATGTTGCTTATAACAGTGTGAACAGAGAGAACTTAGTGCTTACATATTTCGTTCCCCTCTTTGCGTCCGAATTCTATTTGAACATACAAACAGTGTGATTCAATTGGACTATTGATGTTTATCGTGTAAAATGCTTGTATGTACATTTGTTAATAAAAATTACCTCGTGGACAGTAGCGTGTAATCAAACCTTGTACCACTATTATAAATAAACGGCAAACGATAAAAAAAGATAATTATTATTTTTTATTTAAGTAAAAATATTTATATAAATATTCGTTTGAGCGAACGAATCGTAATATATAAATGAAAATTATATCACAAGATCGCTCTCAAGATCGATCTCAGAGTTGATAGTAGGTTTAATCCAATATAATATTCCGTTAAGTACAAGAACAACAATCGTTGAGGCCGTCTTGGCGCAGGAGCTTAAAGGTGTCACTGTAACGCGACGGTTCGGGACTCGATCTCCATTCGAGGGAAAGAATTATGTATAATTTTTTAAATATTTTTCTTCTCTTCTTTCTTCGCTTTGTCACCAAGGCAAAAAAGCTCGGCGTTGAGTTCTGTCACTCAACACGTAATGCCTCGATAAAATCGACGGGAAGTGGGGAACACTGCGATTTCTAAGGTTCCCTCTGCCAGCCCTGCTGTATGCGGGATAAAGCATGAAGCTGATTTATTTGATTTTATTTTTTACAAGAAGACAACTTAAAGGAAGGTATAAAAGCAAAAAAGTGCGTCGCTATTACGCCTGCTCTCAGACGCGAGGTGCGCTTGAAGCACTCGCTTTAGAAGGGGTCTGCGTTTTTAACATGCGTAATCGTACCGAAATATTTTAAGAAATACCAGTAAAACAAATGAGTATTTATATAAATCTATAATTTATTATTTATATTTTGGTAATCAATTATATATGTCATAACAAATTGCGGTATTGGGTTCCGTTACTCAACACGCAGTGTGTCGTATTCAAATGAAAAGTGGAAAACAGGCTCGGTTGACAAACTCTCACTGCCTTCAGATATTGCTGATGGTATCCTGTACACAGCAGGCTAGGTAGATGGACCCTCGTGTTAAGACACTCCATTCTTCATTTGCCGCCAAATTCTGGAAGTACGTAATACGTGATGTATATATAAATATATATATTATATATACATGGTATAATAATTACGTAATGAGTGGCGCAAGTCAACGCCGTGCTTTGCCTCGACACAAGAGCGAGGAAATGGAAGTTTTAAATATTAATTTCCTCAAGTAGGAATCGAACCCCCAAACTGTCGCGTTTACATTCGCAGTCCATACATTTTATATCAGGATAGTATAATTACAGAGTTCAATGACACTTTTCGCTTTGAGTATCGTAATTTCCATTAAAGAACATTTTGTCACAGCAATTAAGATTATAATTTAAGTTAAAGGTGTCTTTATTTATGAAATTCGTTCTAAAATTGACAGGATGAAGAAACACGATAAATTAAATCATATCAGCTTCACGCTGTATCCCGCATACAGCGGGGTAGGAAGAGGGAACCTCGTTTTGACATTCTCCGTTCCCCACTTTCTGCCTAATTCTGGAGGCATTGTGTATTGACAGGCGGTACTCAACGCTGCGGTTTGCCTCGATACCAGAGCGCGGAAACGGAAATATTAAATGTAAACTATCGCGTTTACATTCACACTGGCCTCTTTTTGTTTCAGTCAGAGAAAATTTCAAATTTAAAAGTATTTAAACAATCCAATAACAATATCCTTATTATACTTTCACTAGAAAAGGCAAGATTAGTAATGGAAAAGAAATTACAGTATAATTTAAATGTTCTATTAGCGTTATAGCACGACGCTAACAAAGGCGGCCTTTGGACTGAACACGTGAGGATGATAAATCGTTAACGCATACTAACTACCCATATTTAAATGTGTGTGTTCGTCGTGGCGCAATGGGACAGTGACTGGCCGTGAATACGGCTGTGGGTTCGATTCCAGATTGGGCATATGAATCAGACGAAGAACAGCTCTGGGGACCGCCCCTCAACACAATGTTTCGAAAATTCTTAACACTAGATGCCTCTGTCTATCCTGCTATGTGGGATACAGCGTGAAGCTCCAATGTTTTTTATTTTTTAAAAAAATCTGCTTATATAAATATATATGTATATTGATCATATTTGTAAATTTCTTAAGCAATCATTTTTGTTTGTGTAACATATGATCGATCCCACCAACCTTTGACATACTTACAAGTCAATGATGAACAAAAAAATTGTATAACCCAACCTCGAGTTAACGGAATATTTCATACATAAAAAACAGTATTATTCTGTATGCCGCATAGCATGATAAATTTTTTTTTAGCTTCACGCTGTATCCCGCAGTGCAGAGACGTGAGTAACGTGTCTATATTATATATTTTTATTTATATCAATTTACATATATATTTTTAGTATGGTTATTAAATTTACATGCCTATTATGAATCAATTTATACATTAATAATATTATTTATGTATAAATTGAATTATTTTTATTTACTTTAAATATCTTCTTCTAACTTCATTGCAGAGATACTTTCATGAGATACTAGGGTACTACGAAGTTTGTTACAGAACAGTGTCACTGAGTCTTGCATCATACTCAAGTTTTCTAATAAAAGTATTTTACAGTTCTATAAACTTTAAAGCGCAGCTGCAAATATCCTACTGCATGGACGGTTGTTTTAGTATGAAGTCACTCTTTTCTCGACTGTATGCCGGGATTCGAGTTTTTAAGGTTAGGCAAAATTAAAAATTAATTCAGCTTCTCGCTGTACCCCGCACACACCAGGGTAGGCTGAGGGAACCTAATGTTAAGACACTCCGTTCCCCAATTACTGCCGAATTTTCGATTGCGTGTTGAGTGGCAGAACTCAACGCCGCGCTTTGTTAAAGTTAATGTTAGGCCTTGACATAAAAATAAGTTGTAGCTATTAATTTCGGTAAATTACCTCTTTTTACTGTCTCCAATGAGCCTCCTACCCAATTTAATTTAGAACGTAAATAGTTGTTTTTTTTTTAAATGTATAAAGATAACAAAAGCATGTACCGATGTTTTTAGTAGAATGACGAATTAGATTAAATATTACAATAATATTTTTTAAGTAATAGAGAATATAAAAAAAATCTTTATACCGGCAATGATTTATGTAAATAAAAACTTTACGGCAGTTAGTAAAAAACGACTTAAAAATGTTCTGTACTGCTTCCTCTTTATCTTTCTGTTATAGGAAAGTGTATCGTTTATGAATTTTAGGGAAGAAAAAAACTGTGTCCTAATTCTAAAAGGATCAATTTGTTGTTTGTCCATCTGTCTGTATGTCTGTTCCTCTATCAACAGTTTTTTTATATAGCAGTGCGAGTTTGCTTAAGCACTTCAGTTACATTCACTATTCGTTTACGCTAGGTTCCCTCTACCTACCCTGCTGTGTGCGGGATAAAGCGTGAATCTAAATATATTTCATTTTTAAAACATAATATACATATGTAGGACTTGAACTTGAATGAAACCCAAGTAAAGCGGCTCATTACAATATTCATTATAACTAAGTCATAAGAAACCACAATTTGAGAATGAATATATTATATTTGATATATATAATATATTAATTCTCTACTTACTTCAATTTCTTTTTATGGAAAAGATCCGGGGACAAGGATAAGTGATATTATTAACATAAGATAAGAGACTTTATTTTTGTTGCTAATAGAGTCGAATTTTCAATGATAAAATTTGTAGAAAAAAGCTCATCATCTTTGAAATATTCATTTAAAGGGAACCTTCGCTTTTTTTACAAGTAAATACAAGACCGCGTTATTTCGATATGTAAATAGACATGGACCCTAAAAAATATACTTAGTTATACGAGTATGTAATAAACATTTCTAACAAAAAGTTACTAATGTTCTGTCTTTAAACTTCGTTTTTTTAAACCTTTTTAAATCGTTCTTTTAAATTTAAAAAATCCTAACGTTTAATTTTAATCTACATCTATTAACTTTTGTATCAAGATGGTAGAAATACTTCAAAAACTATTTCTTTTTTAATATAGCAGTTTACGTTTAGTTGTAAAATAAACGGAATATAAGAATTTTAAAATACACATGCCCTATGAAACTTTAAAATTCCTAGACTAGTGGTTTTAATATAAATTTACCCCGACTAAAATTTGAACCCACATTGTATCACATCGATGTCCTTCTTTGTAATTAATGTCAACGACATGTCAGACTCGTTTAATGAGAATTGTCACGCTTGCTTAATATAAACGTAATGCCCTAATAAATTTAAATTATACCATGATTATTTATTGTTTGTGCCTTATTATACATTTAACCTAGTGTCTCAACACTCCACTCCCAACTCTCCACCCAATTTTAGAGATATTGTGTGTTGAATGGCGGAACTCAGCGCAGTGTTTGCCTCGTTACTAGGAAGAGGAAAATGAATTAATTTTCTTTGTTTTAGTAACAAGGCCAACTGTTAAAATCGTCGCGTTTACATTGACACGCTGTTCCGCTGCGCCACGATGGTCTCAGTTATCACTTGCATATAGCAGGGTAGGCAGAAAGATAAAAGTTATGTCACTCTGTTCTTCATTTTCACTCGTGACTCATTGGCGGGAGATTGATGGTACCTACTCTTACTTTAAATTCATTCAACGCATTCTGCGGATAGGAGCTAAACCCACAATCTTCGAAAATAGAGTCGAGTACTGCGCCATGATGTAATCAAATAAACATGACTTCTTACAATCTTAAATATCTCTACATTCACACAGGTGTTTAGATCTTCAAACGTAAGTGCAACAGCCTGCTCTAGTAACAAGTGACAACGCGCGTTGAGATCCGCCATTCAATACGTAACGTTTCCAGAATTCAGCGGAAAGTGGAGAACGGAATGTCTTTAGACTAGGTTCCCACTACCTTCCCTGCTAGTCTAGACATGGCTCCCCCCAAAACGCTTTTCAATCAATAAACAACAATGCTATGTACAACAATAAATTACATCAATTGAAGTTCGTTAGTTTATTTAACATTACTTGTCGGCAATCAGACCACTTGTGCACATGGAGGTCAGCTATTATATATCATGATAAATATTTTTACTTACTAACTTGGTTACATGGAGTATTTTATATATTACTATATTTAATTCCATGTTCCAAATTTATGTTAAAATATTGTATAATTTGGCTATAATATATTATAATAATAAGTATAAGCAGGCCAAGCTGCGTGTGGGTCGCTAGTTTGTTTATAAAAATGTACTTCTTTGATGAGGGTTATTGATCTGTCTACTGGCGGAGAGTCCCTTGACAATAATCTATGCACTGTTAAACGAGAATGGCTTTTTCTGTTGCTTTCAATCTTCATTATGGTTATTATATATAATTTTGAACATAATGTTAAATGTTTTAAAATGGTACTGACAATGGGCTCTGATTTTGTTTATTTTTTTATAAATGCCATTAATAGAAAACTTGACATGTTAAGCGACGGTGCTCAACACCATGATTTGCTTAGTTAACAGAGCGAAGAGGTGAAAATATTAAATATTTCATTATCTCGAGTGGAAATCGAACCCACATTGCGTTTACAGTCTCACTCTTGTGCCACTGCACTATATCGTGCACCGGCCACGACACACATATTTATTAAACTAAACAGCGTAAGTCATTTTAATTACACAGAATACTAAGCATTGAAGTAATTAGTGCGGGGCACCGCTGCATGCACTTAAAATGCACTCGAAGTTCCTTTCATTTAGGACACGGCTCTGTAGTCTATAGAATGGTTATAATATCGTGCCTTATTATTTTTCTCTTCGCTTCACGCGTACAGCAGGGTAGTCAGAGTGAGTGAGCCGTCGACAGTTCTGTATTTTCTGACGATACTCAGCAAAGAAGACTAAGGCTAGAGCGGGGAAAGAATGGTCAATAAAACATATAATGCAAAGACCAGTGGTAAGAGAGGTTACATAAAAATCAACAGGACTTACCGGGTCATGTAAGAAGAGGTTGATAGTGGTCAACTAGCCGAAAGAGGTACCCGGAGTATGTATCGTTTGGTTCTACGTTCTATCTGATTTCTATACGCTAGGATTTAATGCATGAACTTATCTTGCACAATATTTGCAGTAGTCTTTCTATTTCACTTCGTCCTATAATACATATAACATGTAGTGGGTGGTTTATCGTTTTCCCACTCTGGTAATAAAGATGTCGACATTTAAAACTCAATATTTCACAAAATGGGCGGTAAGCGGATAGCGAAGATTTTTTACTCTTAACACTAGATATCCGCCTACCCTATATGGGAAAAAATAAGTATTTTTATCATTTACTTAATACTTAACTGAATCACAGCGCATGGTTTATAGTGCACTCGCACTTGAAATGCACTCAATCCTTTGTTCTGAATGAATCTGTTGAACACACATCCGTTATCATTCGCTAACATTTATATTTGTTCGTGTTTCAAGTTAATTTGTTTGAATTTAATCATTTATTAATTATGTCTATTTTGTTTTCGATTAATATTATTGTCATATTTTTTAAAGTTTTGTGGTGTAATAGAACCGTATCTATTAACGCCGTGTTTGTTGATTTGATTCCAATCCAGGACAGTTTTTATTCGTCATGTCCTTGTAAAATATAATGCAGCGTGCCGCCGCTCAACAGAGTAGGGAACGGACACTTCGTATTTTTAACCTTAAGCTCCCAGGTTCCCTCTGCCTACCCTGTTATATGCAGGCTACAGAGTGAAGCTAAAGACAATAAAACACTTTATGAACTTTAAGTATAGTTGCAATAAATCAACCCATTCGTCATACACTACATAATGATGGCCGCTTGTCTTACTCACGCGACGTTGAAAATTAATTGTTACTTAGGTAATAACATTTTCCACAGTACCCACCTATTGCGTATATAATTGTGGAACAGTTAATTTCAAGATTGTAGATTGACTGGAAATATAACTCATAAAAGTTGACAAAGTTAAATATTTGATAGTTTTTCTCTTTATCATGAATATTATATTTTTCGGAATGCCACTGCAAGCTCTCACTTCTCACCAAATTTCACAATTATAGGTCTACGAAAAAAGCTCTATAAGTTTTGAGTGCGCGGCGAATAAAATTGACTAACTTAATATAACTTTTGCTTATAAAGTTACGACCGATCCTCAGTTATCCGATTCGCGATTATCCGGACAATCAACCGCGATAATTATTTTACAATCTACTGCAATGAAACCTAAGTAAATTAATATTTACGTAAATATATGTATAAAATTACGTAAAATTATTAACATTTTCCAACATAGGATGTTGGAAAATGTTAATAATTTCTTTATAAGCATTGATTTTCGTAGATATATAATAGACATATAACAATTTTCTGCTACATGTGCATAAAAGCACCTTTTTTCTTTATACATTCGATTATCCGAATGAATAACAACAATTAGTCCGGTTAATAGAGTTTCTGGTGTATTAGTATACGAACAATGACAACAACTTACGTATTCAACGTTAACTATACATGTACTACGTCGACCTATTAATTATACTATTGGTTTTCATGTGACCTGCGTATAACGTCAGTCTTTACGTCACTTTACGTTTGACCTACCCATCCCTGAGTATGAAAATATTATGTTGCAAGTAGTTTGTTTACTATATTTATAAGAAGATGAAAATATACGACAGAGAGATAAAATCCTTTGGCCTAGTATGGGATCTCGGGGAATGAATTAATTTCATTTTCCCGCTTTCAAAAGGGAAACCGCGGTGTTAAATAGAAGCACTTAACGTGGAATGTCTCGTTGCTTATTGTCGTGACACGCTGTTTGCCTCTCCTTATGAAAAAATGTGTTTTTAAAAAAACTCCCGTACGAAATTAAGTACAAATATCCTATTGAAGCTAGAAAAAGACAAAAACAGACTTGTTAAATTTCTTATTAGCTTAACCCTTCTTTGCATCGTGATGGAAATTTCCATCATACCATTTAAAAGGAAAAATAACATTATAGGACTCCACACAGACAGTCTTTTTGTAATTGAATCAAATTGGTAATAATTTCTGAACGAAACGGAACTTGCCGAATAAAAAAAAAAGCAAACGTCAAGTAACTATATGCCAAAAAGTCTTGAATTTACTTGCCTCTCAAAACTTTGTTGTAGTGTGCTATTTGAAAAAGTTTTTTGAATAGAAGATTCAACAAAAAGTGGTGAAAAAAGCTGAAAATGAATAGAAAAAAGGTTAGTTTTACTTTTTTATTAACAACTTTTGTTGCAATCATCGATATTGTATTTAAAATTGTACCATTTTTATATGATGTAAATTTACATCAGTATGCAATATTGGTACCTATATTGGTACTATGGAAATGAAGTTTCTTTTAAAATTATTGTTATTTGTTATCATTGCAGTATACGTTGAAGACATAGAAGTAGCAAGAGGCAGCTATGAAGAAAGGGTTTCTTCATATGATGGTATCGACATGGCTTGTGTGGCCTGGAAAGACAATAAAGTGGTTACACTTTTATCTACATATGTGGGATCGTTACCAATATCTACTGTTACAAGATATGATTTTTTTTTTTTTTTTTTATGGCAGAGGACAAGGCAAACGAGCGTTCGGGTCACCTGATGGTAAGTGATCACCGCCGCCCACGACCCCATGCAACACCAGAGGAGCCACAGGTGCGTTGCCAGCCTTTAAGGTGGAGATGAAGGGCACCGGGGCCCGGCATTACCTAATGCGAAACGCAGTGGCAAGGGCCACTACTTCACGCCGGTTTTAAAATGCCGGGGGTGGTATTAAATCCGGTCGAGTCTGCCCATGCGTGTTGCCATTACTGGCGACGTGACTCTTCCACACGTACTTTAGTCGCCTCTTACGACACCGACAGTACCAGGGTGATCCTATTCTAAGCCGGGACCACACGGCTAACGAAAAACCAAAAAACAAAATAAAACCAAAAAAGAGAAAGTACCAATTTCATGTCCACATATTGTACAAGAGTATAATAAACATATGGGGGGGGTGGATCTAATTGATAGTTTTCTGGGAAGATATCATATAACTATAAGGTCCAAAAAATGGTACCTAAGAATATTCTTTCATTTACTGGACTTAACAGTTATTAATGCTTGGATAATATATAAAAAAAATGCAAACAAACTAGGTGTAACAAAAAATAATATTCTTTCCTTGGGTCAGTTTCGGAATGAGTTGGCTCAAGTTCTATGCACTATAGGAGAAGACACAGAGGTGAGAAAAGGTCGTCCAAGCACCAGTTCGCTTGAACATCAATTGGACCTCAAGAGAAAAAGAGGCCCAGCTACTGTTCCTCCCCCAAAAGACATCAGAAGAGATGGGTGTGATCATTTGCCACTAGTTTCTACATCTCTTAGATGTAAATACCCACACTGTAAGGGCTATTCCACGATACGTTGTAGCAAGTGTAACTTAAACTTGTGCTTAAATAAAAACAACAACTGTTTCCTACGTTTTCATCGGGAGTAATAGTGTAAATAAATATAAAATGTGTATGCTCTAATAAATAATTAATGTATGAACGTGATAAGGCTGTTTTGCATGATGATGGAAAAATCCATCATATCGTTTTTTCAATAAAAAAAGCTATAAAAATAGATAAATATTTTTTTATTTATTTTTCCTGTAATGTATGAACTGAATTACAAACACATGATTTTTTTTTTTAAAAAGTAAAAAATCATGCAAAGAAGGGTTAACAAAATCTATTTTCAATATTATACAGTACTTGTTAGTAAAGCATAAGCAACGCGCTAAAGATAGTCAGTCGCTTGTAGGACCATATTACAGTATTACCCAATGTTAGGGAATGGGGCGAGTGCGCGTGCACCGAACGCACTCGCATCGACCCGTTGCTGGGTGCGTGGGGTAAGTGAAATAAGAAAGCGTTTCAAGTTTTATATGAGAATATATATATATATATATATTACATATAAGTAAGGAAATATTACATATTTTTATTTAAACCCTCTGGTAACGAAGCAGAGAACGTAGCACTTGTAGTAGTATTACTTGTAGTAGTAGTATCGGTCTCCAATAGACGTGGATTTATTTTTTAGTTTTATAATTTTTGCAAATATAAAAATCTTACATCTACTCCGCCACACCATTTAAAAGGTTTACCGATGGACAAAGCTCTCTTGTACTTCTTCACTAAAAGCATTAGCAAATTTCTCGCAAACTATCTTGTTATCTATATCATTCATGTTACTCAAAATCCATGGATTTTTTCTTCTTCCTGTTTATATACTGTTTTCGGTACACATAGTTACTCAGGTTACTTTTCCATTTATTAACAACAACACGTCGTACAACGTGTCTTTGTGCTGCATCATATCTCTTCGATTTTGCGTTATCCACGGATAAGCTATTAGAATATTCATTGGTGGAGATAATAATTATATTATTTTCGTATATTTTGTTAAACCTTATGACTAATTTAGAATATAAGTTAAGCGGACATGTTTCTCCTAAGAGGTCAACTCAATTTTCTTCTTTTTAACGCACTCCATTTCAATAAAAGTAGCAATGAGATAATGGTCAGCTAACTTGTGATCTATTATAGCTATAATTCCCAAAAAAGCAAGTTTCAATCCCGTTGTGTTCAAATTTTTGTACCTTCTATAAAAAATATTTTTACATTACAATATTACATATATGTTGTATATTATATTCCTTATAAATTGTTTTATTTTTAATGTCACATAATTCTTAA
>JBAIZZ010000340.1:1442785-1484080 GCA_037355905.1 Heliconius aoede | reverse complement strand
AAGACCCCCTGATTGTGAATGCGATGGCAGCGGGTTCGATTTCCATTGGGTGGAATAATAATATGTACAGCGCATTACGAAACTGCATACAATTGTATATTCTATATTATATATATATAGTTGGTATAACCAACTCTATATAGATGCATACAATTGTATATTCTATATTATATATATATAGTTGGTATAACCAACTCTATATAGATCTTAGACTCTATATAGATACGGTCTTTTATGAAGTCCTGGTATCTGACCTACTTTCTGCAAAAGAAAACAAACTAGAGAACCTAATGTGAAGAAGACACTTTATTCTTCACGCTTATACGATTTGGATGCAGATTTTCCTATTTTTTTAACTTTTTGGAAAATTTTCCTCGACACATATATATATATATATAATAGTATCACTTTTTTTTAAAACGATACATAAATGAAGAAAGCCTTTTAAGGTGCTATTTTTCCTTATTCTTCGTGACAAGATAAATATTTTTATTATTTTTAAATATATTTATTTTTTATAGGGACTGTCAACGTGAAGCAACAATCGATAAGGAACGTTTCAAGGAAGTGATCAGAACTTTGAAGGAGGAAATTGATAGGTTTTGTTTTGTTTTATAAACATTTTTAGAGGCAGTAGTGGCGCAGGAGGACATTGAGTAATTACAAACTCGACACTGGTTTCGATTCCCACCCGGAGGAATGAATCACATAGTATTTTTATTTCCACGCTCTGGTAACAAGACAAAGGGTAGTGTTGAGTTCCGTTACTCAACGCTTAATGTCGTTTCCCCAGCCTATACCCCTATATAACCATATGCGAAATAAAGCGTGAAGCTATAAAAGAAAGGAAAAAATGTAAATATAGAAAACTACTAATCTAACTGAATATTAATGGAACAACACTATATTATCATAAGAATATATGATAAATAGCATTCTTTCTCGCCAAATAGTAATTCTAAGGAATTATCTTTGGGTAGCGGAAATTTGTAAGAATCTTCCTAAGAGTCCTAAAAAGTGAGGAGCGGAATGCCTTAACACTTGGCTCTCTGCTCTGGTGCTGCTATAAAATAAAATAATAATAAAATACTTTTTTTTTATTGAACTTAATGGTCATATTAAATGGCTTAATTGGCTATATGCAGTATACAGCGTAAAACTGAGAAAAAAAACCGTTTTATTCCAGGTTACGCAGAACGCAGTCCCGCGAAGGGGCCAACTTGGAATATTTGAAGAACGTTGTTATTTCATACATCACGTACCAGGACTACGCCAGCAAGAGGCACATGCTGAACGCGATAGCCGCCGTACTGCATTTCACAGATAATGAGAGGAAAATTGTATTAAGTAATCTGTGAGAGTTATTATTTAATATTTTTATTATTTCACTTTCTGCGCTCTGGTAACGAGGGACAGCGTCGCGTTGAGTTTCGACACTTAACAATCTTCGCCTCGAGAATTCTCCGAAGTGGGAAATGTAAGCGTCTTAGTTTTTACTTAAATAAAGGTTATATTAAAATTATCTTCATTTGCTTATAAAAATGAAGAGAACATTTTATTTAATAACTTAGCTTCACGTTTATCTCTAGCGGGGTAGTCAGGGAGAACGGAGCGCCAAACGCTACGGTCTCTGCATACCTCTTTCGCCTCGTCCACTGTCATCAACCTCTTCATGAATACGGGGGTCCTCATGCTTTTTACTTATCCTTCTTCTTGTATCTTAGATACTGTGTTTTCGAAGTGCAACCGAGGTCTCCCCTTATCTTTCTTACTTTTCGATCATGAATCTTTTTTACTATTCTTTCTTCATTCATTCGTTCGACGTGCCCTAAGCAGCTGAGCACGTTCTACAATCTCACCGTATAACAGCGTCGGTACCAACACTGCCTTATGTACAGCCAAACGCGCAGCTGTGCTGATGTTTCGCCGTCTCATCAATGCAGATAAAGCTTCGTTAACCCTGTTACCGGCAGCAATACAGCTTTCTACATCCATCTCAGATCTTCCATCTCTGCTGAACATACTTCACAGATATACCCCTTCATTCTGTTGTTCAAATATCTTACCATTTACACTGATTTTACATTCTCTTCTATCCTTATATGTAAGGTTTAAACCATTATTTTCACACTTCAATAATCTATCAAAGTTCAAGATGACGTCGCGGCGCGGGGGCACAAGATCGCCGTCGCATTACTGTAAAGCGATTACTTTAGTGCAACTGTAACTCGATGGTCGTGGGTTGGATCTCCACTCGGGGGAATGAACTGAGGCAGAAAGTGAGGAACGGAGTTTCTTAATAGTAGGTTCTCTCTGCCTCGCCGTCTATAAAATATGATATATTTCCAACTTTTGATTGTGATACTCGCAAATTTATCAACTTTTTAAATGTTCCTTTTTATTATTTCATTATGTTTTTTTACTGGGGTTATTAGAAAAAAAAATTGTGGTTCATTTGTTTTGCAACATTTATTAAATTGACCAGCGTAAGCATTATAGCAGCTTAACGCACACAAAAGGGTGGTGCACAGAGTACAATTTAAAAAAAAAAAGCAAAATAATATATTATTTAAATAGTTGTGCAAAGTGTTATTAAACACTTTGCACAACAAGGCTGTAAGGTTGTTTCTTTTAGAGGAGTTATTGCAAAAATAGTATTATTGTTTTCGTTATATAAAAAGCTATTATAATATAAATTTACTGAGATTGATCTATGTTACATAAAAAAATCTTTATTTGTTTTTAATTTAGCATAACATTCCTATTGTAGTTTATTTTAATAAAACATGTTTATAAAAATGACTTTCATTTACTTGAAAAAGAGGAGAGAGAAGGAAACTTCTTATATATATAAGAATTTCCCACTGACTGAGGTAAGATGCACGCACAGCAGTAACCGCTGTGCGTAAAAACGTGAAATTTGGACAGATGTTTATTTTTAAATATATTATTGAACACGTGTTTATTGGAATTGTTTATTAGAATTTACCACCTAAACTTCAAGCGGGTGAAGCCGCCCAAGTCCAATAGTTCTATATATTTATCAATACGTTTTGCGTTCTTTATTTATTACAATGAACTATACTTTTTTGTTACTTTACAATAAATTATTATATTTTTATTGTCTTTATAAAATCACTTTCAAGATGTGTCCCACACGCAGCTGGGAAGGCAGAGGGAACCTAAACTGCCGAATTCTGGAGGCATCAGCCGGGATCCATCTCTGGGTCACCACAGGCAGGAGAGATAGTCGCCGGTTAATGCGTAGGAAATATGGAAAATATTGAAATATAAACCAGAACTGTGGAATGAAATTTGGATGGACTGGCTACTGGGCTATTGAATGAGATTAACGAACGTCCGTCAGAGGCGGGCGATAGCTGCCCTGCGGGTTTATCATTATTAAAACAACTTGGTAATTAATTTGTATTATACATCAATGGAGAAATATCTACTATAACCGCATACTAGAATACGGGCGTTTCAGTCTTGTTCATATATTCTGTGATCCCTCGCCAGACTAAAAGCAAGTTTTTTTTTCTATTTTATTAGCACGGTAGTGGTAAGAGGCAAAGTGTGGTGTTGAGATTCACCACTCAACACAATGGTTGGAAAATTCAGCGGAAGTAAGGGAACAGAAGTGTCTAAATGTCTGGATTTTAGCTTTGAACGTGATGTTCATGTAAAAGTTTCTGGTGTGAATGGATCATCTGGACCCTCTATTCTTATGTCCATGTTCGTGTTGGTGGAGAAGTTTCCGCTTAGTTAGCAATATCGTGAGACCATAGAAGATGAATCTAACAGAACATGGCATGGGGGTGGACATGGACCACCCAGATCCCCTATTATGCTCATGCTTATGTTCATGTTGGTGGAAAGGTTTCTGCTTAATGGGCAGTATCGCGAGACAATAGATGATGAATCTTACACAAATGTTTATACTAATATACGTTTAGAAGCTATAAATTAGTCCATTAACCATTATCATTATAACATCTAATTCATTTTATACACACAAATTAAGTTCTTGATACATACAATTCATTTATGTAAACAAAGCAAACAATTACCTTATAAGGATGCAAATTGACTGCAGATGTTGGAAATGGTCGTAATTCTTAATCGCGTGGATTTAGAAACTTATTTTCATCTTTGTTCCAAAAGTCTGCAGTTCTTTAGAAATATTGTATAGACAGAATGACAAACGGACAACAATGTAATTTTATTACAGTATTTTTGCTTTAAGGTACTAATTCTGAAAACACAACATACTTGCTCATATCCGTCTAAGCTATAAATAATATATAAAAAAAACAAATACGTTGTTATCGCGTCGTTGTAGCATCGATCGCGCTCAGGTGGAACATAAAGTTTTTACGAGTTTGCGTTATGACGCGCCGGTAAGATGTTACCTTACATTGACAGGTAATGACTATTGGATATAATAGATGGATATAGTGTATGGTATAATTAAAAATAATAATTAATTCAAAATGTATTACTGAATAAAGATGGCGTTGAGTTCCGCCACTCAATAGGTCATGTCTCGAAAATTGGATGGATCATTATATTATATAATATTTTGGTCGATCGTTATTTTGGTCATTATATTATTTAATAATATTCAAAACAAGCAAATTTTTCAAAATTTACGATTTTGGTTTTTGTATTAAATAAGTACAAATCTTACATATCACAATAAGTACAAATCTTACAACCAAGTACAATTTTTGCCTCCGCCTACAATCTTAGCTTTATCTTTTAGGGCAAGTAGTCACAACAAGCAGTGGTCAGAAATTAGTAATGTACTATTACAGCGTCACACATGGCCCTTGTGCCCTGCATCAGGCCAGTTGTGGCGGCGTGGCACAAACTTTGACTGTAAACTAACCTACTGTAGACTCTAAAACTAAAACTGTAACCAGTATTTATAAACGTAATAAATCAAATAATTTCCACGACCATTTCTCAGACATTGTATATTGGAACTTAACATCCTATATTGTCAACTAACCAGATCTCATGGTCCCATCGAGGCCAGTCATGGGGCAGGAGCACAAAATTTGCAGGAAAATTGACTGGTTGTGGGTTCGATCCCCACTCGAGGAAAGGAAATATTTATTTAAATTTATATGTTCATTTCTTTGTTCTGGTGTAGCGGTAAGGCGCGGCGTTGAGTTCCATCAGTCACCACGCAATGCCTCCAGTGGCGGAAACGTGGAGAACGGAGTGTCATAACAAACGGTTCCCTCTGCTGAGTGAGAGATACAGCGTAAAGCTGATTTTTTTAACCAGATCCCAAATGAAAGTTAATAAATTGACCGAATAAGAATCTAACCGACAACCGCTGCGCCACGACCGCCTAAATAAAAGCTCTGCCTTCATAATGAAGTAAAAAGATCTAACGACATTAATCAAGTACTCCATTAACACAACAAAGAGTTGAGACAATCAATATGGTCGCGTACCGCGAAACGCTTTAGCAGACTTGAGTAGAGTGACCATACGTTAATAGAACATTTTTATATTCAATATTTTTCCCATTTTCTGAAATATTTGGTTGACAACGCAATGCAAACAAATATATGCTAATATGAATAGGCGAGGCTACAAAAATAGCAAGAATAGTTAAACTCAATATATTATCTTATTAAGTATGATAGAGCAGTTATAAGTGTAACATAAAATTCGCGGCCTCCAAATTGTTTATTATTACTAACACGCACTTAGTAACCTAGATAAATCAGCATATTACTTAACTCTTTTGAAGTTGGTTAACAAAGTTCGTAGAGTGACCGATTGTCTCAGCACTGCACCTAATTTTCTACGTATCTGCTATATGGGGAAAACATGATGATAATAATAATAATAAGTCTATCTTAATTTACTAACATTCTATCTAAATCATGCTGTCCCTACAAAAAACGTCATCTTCCCAGCATTGATAGATGAGAGCTCGTGTCTCCGACACGGTCGGGATGCCAGCATCAATGGGAAACTTAAATTTAATACACCTATTTACTGAGACGCTGTTAGAACGATGTCACTGTGTAACTCGTTACAAGTTCGTAAGTTGTAATCGGTATACTAATATTACCGAGCTGAAGAGTTTGTTTGATTCAACGAGGAGAGTTAGAATTGAATAAACCACTGCCCACTTTCATGACATACTTGAAGACAGAGAAAAAGACAATGTGAGTCAATACAATACTTACTGTACGCACGGTAGGCGGAGGGAACATGAAAATTTAGTGTTAAGATACTTCCGTCCGTGTTAAAACATTTCGTTTACCACTTTCTCGTGAATTCTGGAGGAATTGCGGGCTAGTCGAGTAATACAACGACGCGCTATGTCTATCTACTAGATCAGATAAATAAAAGTAAATATGTATAATTTATCGACGGCTTCAACATCTGTAAACACATAAATAAATTTGTCGCGACCAAACAAACGATTAATAGAATTTAATTCCATATAAACGTAGTGAGAGCGAGCGTATTCTTTTGTCTGGCGCCAGCAGTTAGGTACCTGTCACCTGCAGGTGTTTCGTACTTGTGAACGCTTGTTCAAAATACGGAACTCTAATAAAATAAATGCTACTTCTATTCTATACTTTTCTATTTTTAATGTTATTCTAGAGATTTCTAGGTATTTTTACTAGATTTTATTAGCGGTTTCGCGCTGCTGGTTCATTTTTCTATTGTCAGTAGTCAATACTGTAACTGTTTTGAGAGCAGTCGTGGCGCAGTGCGCGCACACACGCACAGCGTGCAACTGTAAAAGCGACTGGTTGTGGGCTCGATTCTCAGTCGAAAAAAAATGAAAGATTGACATTTTCATTTCTTCGCTTTGGTAACCAAAGCGTGGCATTGAGTTATAATATAGCGTGAAACTAAGTCATCCTAAAAAAATCATTGTTCGAGGTGGGAATCGATCCCACAACCGTTATCATTACCGTGTAAAGCACTTTAATATATTTCATACACAACTCTTACATACTTCCATTTTTCCAATTGACTATGCAAGCGAAGTCGCGATGAAAACATAGCCAATATAAACAAACACTTACACCTATTATTTGGCAAGGAACACTGAAAAATTCCAAACAATCACTCACAAGTAAAACTCCAGAGCAAACCGTTACACTAGACGGCTTATAACGCACCATTTTTCACGAACCCGCTACCGACGACACTACATTCATCTAACCCGGCATTGTCCCGGCGTGTTCTGGCACGAGCGTGGAATATAAAATTTGGATAATGCAAGGTATTCGCGTTATTATGGTGAGAGAAAATATCTGTATTCACATTGTAGATTGCTTAACGCTTGTTTTTTTTATATTTGTACCTATATTTTTTTATGACATAATGACAAGCCACTTAGTTCAATTTAATTCGTAGTTGTAGGTTCGATTACTACGCTGCGATATTAATAATAATTATTGATGGCGTTCATTTTCTCGCTCTGGTGACAAGACAAAGCGTGGCGTTGAATTCCACGAACTGCCTGCCGCCGCCACAAGCAGTTTCTAAAAATTAAGCAGAAAGTTGTGAACGGAGTGTCTTAACACTAAAATAATTCTGCCTACAAAGAAGCTAAAAGACATCTAACAAAATCTGCGAATTGCTCCCAATTAGAGAGACAATTTGATACGTTTTTTCTAGTAGCAGCGAGTATTACGTAGAAGTATCGTGCCAAAACTGCCACAGGATGTTTGTGGTACGTAGGGGACCGTAATTAAATCGCCGCTTGCCAAGTCTACACATGTTGCTAGTATAGAATCAGCGTTGTAAAAAAATATAATAAAATTATATTTTTCACGTGTTAAGACTGATTGGGTAATAGACTGAGTATAGAGCCCACAGTGCACAGTGACTTACAATAATTTTATCGCTCTGGTAAGACAAATCACGGCGTTGGGTTACACTGAACAGGCAATGTCCCGAAAATTATGCAGAGAGATTTGAATCTCATCTCTCTGCACCATTTCCGGTTCGATACCACGTATTATGTTTTCTCACTCTCACCATTTACATTCCACATGGAATGCTACTCTCAATACGTATAGTATACGATATTTAAAGGAACCAAGACCACTTTGGATGCAAAACGCTCCAGCATCTTAATATGAGACGGCTGACTGTATGGCACGTATATATCGTTGGTTTAAATTTTTATTTAGCTAAGCTTACCCATGCTGCTATTTATCGTCGAGTCGAAATCGATTTTTCCAAATATTTTCTCAAGATTGTAGCTTTTAGATATTCGATTGGGAACGAATATAGTTTACAATCGATATATTTGTCTGGGCAAGATTCTGGTAATCATATTCAGTGCGGCTTCAGGTCAATATTTGCCTCATATAGAGTAGACTTTCCGCCGGTGCAGCACGCAAAACTCGATTTTTCTTCCTTGTACGGTTGTCCCTCGTTCCGTTCTTTCTGAAATAAAAGAAAAAAAACCAAAAAAGCCAATGACTTGTTTCAAAGCCACAAATCCTAAAGTATAAGAAAACATATATTTCTTATATATTTTACTTTAACTAGCACAACTTACAGCCAATAGTAAAATATTCGTGAAAAACAAGACGTCGTTATAACTAATGGTGATCCCTTACAAGTCGGTGAGGTAGCTCGGTTTTAATTTACTTGTTCCAAGATTATGTCATATTGTTTCGGGGGACTAGAGAAAATAAAGTGATAATTCTCGTCACGTAACTGAACGCCGCGCTTTGTCTTATCGTAGCGGGTTAATATAAACGTTTGAGGATCGATCCAACAACCGTTGTGTTTACAGTCTGATGTTGTATCACTATTGCACACTCTGTCTCTCTCTCTTTGTTGGGCACTAAGGCCTCTCACCTAAACATAAATAAATGTAGTTATTTGTATATTTTTGTAAAAAAATTAAGAAAAAATAAAATTTGTAAGAATGACTTAAGCAGCTGACTACAATATCATAATATTTTCCATAAAAAAAATTAAATTAAATTACAAATAAAAAGTTTTTATTTCCGTTAAATACAGTATGTTGTCCTTAGGCTAGTTATAATAAATTATATATTTTAAAAATATATAGATTTTTTCCCTCATTAGTTTGATAAAAAAAAAACTATAAATTTTTAGGTAACTTTTAGTTTCTCAGTCATTTTCAAATATAGTTTTCTCTACTTCTAATTACAATGAATTCTTGTAGAGATGAGACAGCAGTTCTTCTTAATCGTCAACACTTTGGAGATCATCTTGATCTATTCGTCTTCTAATAAATACTCTTCGTCCGGCTCGTCGGTACATACTAGTACAGCTTTAATTTTAAAACTTCGTAGATACATTAGCAGTAGTTATGATTCAAAAAGATCTCCGTTGTGCAATGAGTGTGCATGAGCCCCATGTTTATCTTTAACAAATAACAAGGTAACTAACATAACAGTTATAAATCGCGTGCGGTCTCGAGCTCCCTGTAGAGGCAACGCTGTCAATCCACTACATTCGGTCGCGTTCATTCCGAAACCTACAGGACACGAACTGAACGCAGCTCGATGAAATCTAACCAACTATTTATATACCGTAGTTGAGAGACAAAGAGGGTGTAACTTAGGAACTGGTTGTTTAAGAAATAAGTTTACCATTAAAACCTTTTCTGTTTAGTTTTTCAGATGATTTACTTATTGAGTGGTAGAGCTCAATTCAGTGGTGTGTCTGGTAGAACGAAGAAATGAAAATCATTTAAGCATAATTTTTCCCTTGAGCGGAAATTGAACCTCATCCACCGGGTTTTCAGTCAGATCATACTAGTCCCACTGTGCTTAGAGATTAAAATAATTTTTTAAATAACAATGTCTATGCGTGCGTCTTGCCTCAGTCAGTGGGAACATCTCTTTTTATATATATTATATAGATTAATAGTGTATTTTTTCTATTTTGATAACCACTTTACTGTTTTATTTCTTCTTGATTATTCTTTTCTTCTGTTCTGTTCTGTTTATAGTAATGGGATGACTCACTTTTTAATGCAATGTTACGTTATTTTATAAACACTGTAATGTTTCCTATTCTATAAATTAGAATTAAGAAATAAATTTTTTGTTTTTTATTTTTTATAACTTATCTAGAAAATTGTTTTAAATGTGAAATGAGATTCAACGTACAACTGTCGTATAAAATGAAATGTATTATTATTTAAAATAATAATTTTCAATACTTATACCACTTTGTATTGACATCCTAACATCGATGTATCGAGAGGTATCGATAGTAGCGGGTTACGCTGATTAGCTCATTTAATCATCCAGTGATTTACCGCCTAATGTTCTAGTTCGTGTAATGTTTTGTTTATTTCGAGGATTTGATTTTTTTTTTATGTTTTGTTTAGATTTTTAGGTTTTTTCAGCTCCAGGCGTAACTCCGTTTACCATATTCCGTAGATTTTTTAAATATTGTGTGTAGATTAGCGGAATCCAACGCCGCGCCTTGTTTTCTTACGATAAATTAATTAATTCTAACTCTAATATTTCCTTCGTAATATTTTAAAATTAATTGAATGATTGATACATTTCCCGGATTTGTGATCAGTGATGTATTTGGGTCAGTCGGAAACCAAATGCATCCTAATGACATTATTTTAATTACTTCTTGTGATAATAAAAAACATAATCTTTCAAATGAAAAAGTAAAATTTACAAGCTTCCATTGCAAAAAGAATAGCTTCTCTACTAGAATGCTAGATTGAAGATTGCTTTGAAATAAAGTTAAAAGTATTAAATCATTCTGTCCGCAATCAATCAAGGCGGCAAAACCTTAAACGACTCTTTCATCGCGCTGTGAGAGATGAAGGAAAAATAAAACATTTTGTAAAGAACGAGTTTATATTGGCAATTGGTTCAGTTGTTCAGATATTTCCTGTACAGCAGGGTGGGCAGAGAGATTCACAAGAATTCAGGACTACGATCTTCTTCGACTTCAATCAGTTATAAATCTTCAATTTCCACCATCTGATTGATCAAACTAAGCCCCCCACATTATCCACCAGAAGATAATATGAAAATAATACATTTGCTAGAGTGGGAAAGAAGCCTACAGCCGTCGCCCTACAGTCAAGCTCCAGTAATGTGTGAAAAAGGAAATATTTTATTATGCTTTGTTTTTATAACTTCTCGCTCCGTTCGTCTATTTCAGCCCAATTTTTGAAACTATTTGAGTTGAGTAGCAAGATTCAACATGACATTTTTTTCTCTAAAAGCGAAAAAAATTAAATTATCCATTTTTCCAAGTGGCGCCACGATGGATTCATATAATAGTATGCTTACCCTGCGTACACTGTTACATTCGGGATACGTTTTAAATATATATATATATAAAGCAATACAAAACTCCACCAACGAACCCAAAAACCGTTGAAAACTTTTGGAAGATCGCCACACGGACAATATGACGATTTACAACCACTCCGTGACCTCCGTGACCTCCGTCACCGGCGCGGGGAGATTTAAATGTTAAATACATGACACGCTATCTCCGTATGATGTATTATGTTAACTTGAAAATGATTGTAATATTATGGTATTTTTGTAGGGCAGTCTGAGAGACCCTAACGTCAAGACATTTCGTTGTCCCCTGTATATATGCAGGGTAGCCAGGGAGAACCTAGTGTCCGTTCTCCTCTGTCTATTATGTCTTGAGGTTACTTGAAAAACCTTGCATTGTTACTGATTTCAAATGTATGTTTGTATAGAATGTATGTATGTATGTAATGTAATGTATGTATAGAATAACACTTTAAAAAAGTAAAAAAAAACAAAATGTCATCAAAATCGGGTTAGTGGAGACAACCCACCCCCTTAAATCAGTTAAATATTATGCTTTCATCAGCTTAATGTGTTGCATTTTGGAAACATTGTGTGTAAACAGTAATAAGCGCGTAACTGTAGTGGCTACGATTGTGGAATAGATTCCCATTCAGACTAATGAAATATATAATATTACATTCATTCGAGCAGCAGAGAATGGAGAACTGACTCTCTTATCACCAGGTTCCCTTCTGACAGCCAGAAATTGAAAAAGAAAACTTTTGGCAAAAAAAAGGACAACAACGTCTCCTACCACTAACACCTACCTACCCCATAAAATACGTGAAAACACAATAAATAACACAGCTTACTTAACGTTCATAATTTAAGAGAGAGCCTTTAATAATACTGATTCTCATTCAGGGGCAGTCCGCTATCTGGCAACCCCATAAAAATGCAAAAGCCGACGGCGCGGTTATAAATATTTTTAATAGCTATATTTAATTAAAGTTGGCCGGTAGATCGCGTTCCGCGATAGTTAGGAGGAAGAATAAATTTGAAAGAGTAACCCGTTTACTTGAGACGTTTTATGAAATATTATATATCTTCTTCTCACTCGAGGAAATTAAACTATTTAATATGATGATTTCTCTCGTCAGATAAGGCGCGGTGTTAGGATACGTGCAATGTCTCGAAATTTTGACAACATTAACCAATATTGTGTTATCTTACTAGGTCTACTAGATTTGTATATGCCTCTATTGTATGCGTAAGGCTCAAAAAAAGCTCAATAAACAATTATATTTACCCGTATGAAATATTCAATACTTTCGTTTCATCGCTCTGGTAACGATGCAACCTGTGGTGTGTAATGGGGGACGGAAGTAGGTTCCTTCTGGTTCCAAATACCCTGCTATGTGCAGAATACAGAGTGAAGGAAAAAAACTATTTCATTCCACATTAAATACCTTTTAACAGAATAAAGAAAAGTTTCTCTACGTACAACGTTCTGCTGTAACGTATATACATTACGATCTCACTTGGGACAGTTTAAGGAATCGTGCCAAGAGGTGAATTGCGATGCTTTCAGGTGCCCGGCGATTATTTTTGGCTCGAAACTTATAAGCGTTTCCTTTAAATATATTAGCTTTTTGGGAAATTTCAATGGTGCTATTTATTAAGAGTTATTTTCGATCTTGATTTCTTTGGTTTGGTTAGACAAAGTGTGGCGTTAAGTTCCGCCAATCAAAACACAATATGTTGAAAATATGCGAGAAATGATTTTAGACTATTTTGTATATTTGTGGATATATGACCAATGGAGATTAAAGAGACAAGTGATTTATTTTAAGTAATTTTGAAATAAATTAAAGCTTTAGCTCCACAACTCTTGTCGTGTGTATATTGTATATAATTCGCTCTACTCATAAAAGCAAAGGGTAGCGTTAAGTTCCACAACTTTAGACGCAATGTTTCGAGAATTCGGCGGAAAGAGGGGAACGGAAGTGACTTAATGGCAACAGAGTGACTTAAAAAAATAGGTTCTCAGGGGTCCTCTACTCAAAAAAAGTTATAATAAAAATATGCTTCGTGATGACAACGTAGTCAAATTGTCAGTTAAAAGTCAGTTTGAAGGAAGTGACGACGCCTTCGAGCCGTTATCTTATAAGTGCTTGAGATATTACATAACGCATACTTTATAGCTTATTATTATTAAAAATTATTAAAATTTTAGATGTCTAGCTTCACGCTTTGTCACACATACAGCTCACACAGTAGAGGAGACTGAGGCAAAATAAGGTTCCACACGCACCACCCAATTTATAAAACATTTTATCTTGAGTAAAGGAATTCAGCATCATGCTGTGTTCTTTCTTAACATATTCGAAATAATTACTATTCAGATTTCCTCATTCTGGTAACGAGGCAAAGTGCGGCGTTGATTCCCGCCTCTCAGCACGTAATACCTCCAGAGTTAGTGGAAAGTGGGGAACGTGTTTTAATGGGATCGGACTGTCTTAAATCTAGGTTCTCAGGTTTCCTCTGCCTATCTTACTCTGTGCGTAAAAAAATTGAAATAAAAGGCAAATCATATATAAATACACATATATTTATATAATATATATAGAAGGTACGACACTATATACGCGTGCGTTCGAACATAAAAACGTTTTACTAGCAAAGTTATTAAACCAGATATTGGCCGTAAAGTTCTAGCTACAATGCTTATTTTACAGCTTATATACTCACGGATTAAATCGTATTAAAATCTGGAGGCAGAAGGAGGATTATATAGGAGTTCTAAGTAGTAGATTTGAAATTTAGGGTTGAGTTTATATAGATATTCGTTTTTAGTTTCTCACTATACCCGACATATAAGAGAATACCACCACGTTTACCATCAGGCCACTGCGCCATGACGACCTCGCTGCAAAAAAAAAGAAAAATAAAAATCAACTAATTATACATGTACTCTTCAGATTGCGTGAACCGATTTTGATTATAACTAGAATTCTATACGTTGAAATATTTTTGATTTAAATTATGAACAATAATCATAATATAGCTTTTAATTTCCGATAAATTTATTAATTTATTTATGATGTTCTAAACTGCAATAAACGAGAATTATTGGCTTAGTCAGAGTGCTCAATATCCAAGAGGCGCGGGTTCGAGTCCTGCAACGATATAATTTTCAACTATATGGTATAACAATATGAAATATGTTAAAAATAACGATATATTCTCATACATAAGTTCGCTAGTTCACCGGCTAACATACTTAGTTGCACTGAACACGAAAACTTTAATAAGTCATATGAAAAGTTTGACAAAATACTTCCTTAGAATGTATGTATGTATGGTAGGTACATCATACATCGTAAAGCACGAGTATGAGATAAATTGTAGAAATGGTTTACATAGTATTTTATTGTAATAAATAATGTAAAATATTTGTGTGTTTTATAGCGTAATAAAGCGTCCTCTTACAATGTACGCTTATTTTACTTCAAATTCATAATATTCTTTATTCAAATAGACTTTCGATTTTGAATAAACTCTTTTAGTACAAAGGTGTGACTAGTGCAACGGTTATGGGTTCGATCTTCAGTCGGGGGAATAAATTATTATTTATTAACATTTTGTGGTTATCACGAGAAATACAAAATTAGTGCTAACGTCCGTAACCTAGTATATCAACTATTATAAATTGTACAATGAGTCCTATTCATATATGACTCGTTTTACTTTTTAATAAACTAATTTCACCGACCTGCATTCGAACCTATAACCATCGCAAGCGCAAGTTACACGTTGTTCCACTGCACCACAACGGCTATACAAGTTTTACAGCGTAATAAAAACGTTGTCTTTCAATGTGTATGTATGTCAGCTATAAACGCGTTACGAATGTTATTTGGTGGATTACTTACATTTGTTATGTGTCTTGTATATCTGTGAGAACGTCTGCAACGTGACGGTTGTGAATTCGATTCCCATTTGGAGTAATCTTCGTTTCCTTGACCTGGTGTCAAAAAAGATAAAATGTGGTGTTGAGGACCGATAAGTTCACGCAATGTTTCGAAAATTGAGATGAAAAGTGAGAAATGGAGTGTCTTAATTCTAGGTTTTCACTGCTTACCCTGCTGTATGCGGAGTACAGCGTTAAGATAATTTGATTTATAAATATATTAATAAAATTACTTTTATAGGATTAAGACACCACCAGGATCCAGAAGCCAGCGTGAAGTAGTGGCATAAGCATGCGATGGCTATGAGCTGGATTCCAACTCGGAGAAATGAAATATTTCACCCTACTTTTAAAAATTAAATAAGTGAGTACTCCCAATTGACACGTAATGTCAAGTTAATTAGGCAATGCGTGCGTGATCTTAGCGTGAACTGTTAAATGCGAGAAACAGCGTGAAAACAAATAGAAGCAAATTAAAAAAAATACCCAACCTCTTTATCCCTTCAAATGCGGAATTGGTAATCGCGTAGAGTGCGCTATAAACAACAATATAATACGTGTTCCGTACATTTTTGTTCGCGACCCCATATGTCATAATAACATTGAACACTTGAATATTTCATAGTAAGCAAACTTGTCAGCTTATCGAGATTTTGTTTTGAGGGATAAACTTTCATATGATTAGCTTTTCAGCTCAGTACTGGTGTAGAGGTACAATCGTGTGACCGTAAAAGTTATAGGTTATGGGTTCGATTCCCATTTGACGAAAAAACGTATTTAATATTTGTATTTTCTCGTTCGCACAACGGGGAACGGATGTATCTTAATTGAGGAGTTTCCTCGAGGATTGGCCTAACCCTGCAATAAGTTCAAGATTCGTGAACTAAAAAAACCGAGATAGAATTTCGACAATATGTAATGTCTTAAAAAATTGGTGGAGCGTGGCGGTGGCTAGCGAAATGTCTCAACATTAGGTATCCTGTACCGTGCTACCAGCGAGGTAGAGCGTGAAGCTTCATTACGAAAACCACAAGTAATGAATAAGTAAATAGTAAGACGAATCGGCCTTTAGTAAATTAGTGTAACCATAATGGAAGCAAATCCGTTTACAGCTCGCGTGTACATTGAACCATTGTGGGAATCTAGATATTATTCAAAGCCTAGCTGAGCTGTCACAACAACAAAACGTTCGGAGTTGGCAAACGCCCGCTTTAACAATTACTCTGTGTAAATAAATATGGCCGGTTAAACATTGCGTGACTTTAACTATGGGCTACTTAGAAATTAGCCTTTACAAGCAAAGTGTAATGATATTTTCTTAAATAGTGGTTGTAGATTCGATCCCTATTCAGAGAAATTCAGTATTTTTATTATCTTGCGGTGTACGGCATGTAACTAAAAAAAAAAGATTACGAGAAGGACTATAGTGAAACATATCATTATAACATTTACAATATAATCACCGTTAAACCACAAACTTTCCAATGAAAACTTCTCAATCAAACCTTTCTAAACATTTCTAAATTAATTCGAAAATAAACTTTAAGAATTCGAAAGCAACAATCGTCGAAACGGAATCTGACCAATTTTGGCAAGTTGTTACATTCAAAACGACGGCAAAGGCAATTTAATAGAATGTATTTAAGTTGGCCCATTCAAAGTACCAGAAAATCTGAAAGGAAACGTCGCTCATAAGTTGATCGGGAGCCAAAAATAATAATCTCTACCTGAAAGCTTCACAATTCACCTCTTTTGGCACAGACTCTTGGAAGTTGCCATCGTCCTGTTAAATACCGACTGTGGCCTGGGTGATGTGGAAATTTTATTTTTATTCTAACATTTATAAATTTTTAAAATAAAATAAATTAGAAGTTAAATATAATTTTCTAGTTCTAAGCCTAGTTTAAGTGGCAGATATAAAAGAAAATAAATTTGAAGGTAATAATTTTAGAAAAGTTGAAAAAAGATACGGACACTATACGTTTAGTTGAAATATATATGTATAAAACAATCATTAATATAGATAGTGTTTATTAACGCTCGATATACAGTGTGAAGCTGATAAAAACGGAAACAATTCGAGGCATTTATTCAATATTAGTATTTATCCTCACTGAAATATATCGTTCAATGGTCCAATTATGATATACAGGGTGGCCCCAAATGAAAATTTATACCAGTTTACATTGTTGTTTATAGCGCACTCGTCGCGATTACAGATCCGCACGATCTAAACGCAACGTGGTACGCGTATCAAATAATTTAGTTCCAATATGCTTCGAACGAAATCGGAAAAAAAATAATTTTAGTGGAGCTTTTTATTTGTAAGTCTTAAATCCGATCGGACGCCGTCCTCACTCTGATTATGAGACAAAACGCAGCGTTGAGTTCCATCAATCAACACGTAATGTTATGAAAATCAGTCGGAAAGCAGGAAACGTTGTGTTCCAACATTAGTTAATCTTTGTCTTTATTTAGCTTTCTGCTTTATTAGTTGAAGGCTGTATCCCGCATAAAGCAGGATAGTCAGATTGAACATGGTTCCGAACATATATATGTATATATATATAAACAAACGAAATCTTTTTATGAATGTTTAAAGATGCATTCTTTTATATTATAAGAGACTATTAGCTGAATATTAATAGATAATTCAATAGCTTAGCTTGAGATTACGGTCTTATCAATGAGAATAAACGGGATTTTATCTCGTTGTAATCATAATGAACTTTTTTTTACGCTGGATCTTGCTTATAGAAGGGTAGGCAGAGGTAATCTAGTGTTATGACGGTCCGTTGTCCATTTTTCTCCAAATTCTAGAGGCGTTTTGAGTGGCGTGGCAATGAAAATATTATATATTTAATTTTCTCGAGTCAGAATTGAACCCATCATTTGTTGCGTTTACAGTCACACGCTTGTGCCCCTGCGCCGCAAGTGGTCTTAAATGATATTTAATATGTAGCAATGTACAATTTACATTATAATATATTAATATACATAGTAATTAATTTGTAAATAATTTTGAATGTTTAATGTAGATTAAACATTCAAAAATATTTACAAATTAATATATATTTTTGGAAACGCACGAGTAGATCATTTATGTTTTAATGAGGCCGGTAATATGATAGTCGTTGAGGTTTCTCTTGATAATTCTGCTTCGAGTAAGTGAATATAATGTTAATTGTACATTCGTATTATTTTTTTTTTTTTTCAGCTTCACGCTGTATCCCAGACACAGCAGGGTAGGCAGTGGGAACCTCGGTGTTAAGACACTCCGTTCCCCACTTTGTGCTGAATTCTGGAGGCATTGCGTGTTGAGTGGCAGTACTCAACGCCGCGCTTTGCCTCGACACCAGAGCGAAGAAAACGGAAATAATTTATTTTATATAATTTTTTAATAATTTTATCATTATTTTAATGCTACCGTAGCTTTAGATAGAGAACATATAGACATATAAGTCAAGCTATAAATGCTTAATGTTCAAAGGAAGAGGCTGTCGTGATAGTTTAATATCCAAGCGGGAGAATTTATTATAATTTCTTCGTTGTGATGACAAGATAGAGCGCGGCTTTAAATTCCGACACGCAATGTTTTTGTGTGTGTGTGCACACAGTTTGAGGACCAGACCGAAGTTATTCTATAATGTAAGAAAATATTTCGTTCATGTAATAAATTTCTACATCCCATTCAAGTTTTCTGTATAAATAAGTATTTATTTAGAAGAGAGACACTAATGAGCTTTTACGTTAGTTTGGGACTTTTAAGCAAGCTGTGGACTATTAATGAACTTTTTATATTAAGTTATTAATATATTTATTTAAATACGTTGATATACGATTTTTTTGAGTCACGCTCTATCCCGCACATAACAGGGAAAGTTGGTAGCTAAGTAGGGTAGAGAGAACGAAGAGTAATGTTAAGACACTCCGCCAAACTCTGAAGACACTGCGTGTTAAGTGACAAAACGCAACGCTGCAAGTGCAGACAACGGGAAAATAAAAATATAAATTAACATCCCCCGAGTTACAATCGAACTAACGACCACCGCGTTTACGGTCAACCTCTGTTCCGCTCTCCATATACATACACAATTATATCTAAACAAAAAAAATACCACATTTTCACATGCCTTCACAAAATTAAAATACAGGAGCTTAATCTTTTCACGAAACGTGTTTTGTCACGGCGCCTGGAAAATTTTGGCAGATCGGATAACGGCCAATCTCGCGGTACTATTACGCTGTACAATCTACATGAGCCAAACTGAATTAAACGACTGTTCCTGTGTTGTGTGCACACAAATTGTGTTGTTTACAAAACTTTGGCTCTAACATATTACTGGGCGCGTGGCTTGAATGTGAATGTGTTGGGTGTGTGCTTATGTTTTCAGCTTTTTTACGTACCATGTATAAGTAGATAGAGATAATCCGTTTTCCGTTTTCTTGAGTTAATATATGTCAACTGGCGGAACTCAACGCCGTGCTTCGTTATAGAAAGCTACCAGTGGACAGGAGCTCTGTCGAGATAAGCCATTGTAACATTGAAAGAAGAGTGAAAGTCTAAAATAAAAAGTGTAATTTAATATTTAATAAATGTACATTAAATGGTACATTTTGTACGAATAATACCGAATTATCAATTGCCATAAAATTTATAAGCAATTACCTCTTTGATACACTCTAACTAACAAAAAAAATTAATAAAAACTAATATTATCTACATTACTACTAGTACAACAATAAAAGATTTTTTATTATCACCAAAAGCAATTGATAAGAGAGAGGCTGGCGTTCTACTGAATCGTCGACTTGTCATAATGCCACATTTTCGAGTAAGAAGTGCCACTTTACAGCAATTCCGCTAATAACAGTTTAAACTTCGACAAAGAGTTCGTTGCATTAGGTTTTGTGGTAGTGTATTACGTAAGCATTTGATAATTAATTTTTTTTTCATTTTACGTTATTGTTATCAGGGCATATGGAAGAAAATCAGGAATCTAGACAGTTAAACACTCCCTTCCCATTAAGACACTTCTGTTCTCTTTTTCTGCCGAATATTCGAAGCATCTGCCGCGTTTACCGTCGTACACTCACTGCGAAGGCCTCACAATACCTTATTTTTAGACAAAGCAAAATCATGTAAAAAAATAGGAACAGTATATAAATTAGTATCTGTGGTTTTATAGTTGATAGTAATATATTTTTTTGAACAGAATACACCTATAGCTCCTCTGGTGTTGCATGGGGTCGTGGGCGGCGGTGATCACTTACCATCAGGTGACCCGAACGCTCGTTTGCCTTGTCCTCTCCCATAAAAAAATAAAAAATAAAAAAATGTACCATAATTCAAATGAAAAAAGATATAAAAAATAATGTAAATAATGTTTAAGTAATATTGTACGTATATTGTATATTATATGTAAGATTATGGACGAGATATTCTAAAAGATAAAATTACATAGACAAAGCACGGCGTTTGGGTCATATTCAACACACAACAACACTAGGTTCCCCATTTCTACTCTGCTAAAACAAAACGCGTAAAGCTACACAAAAAAAAAAAACAAATATCTATGCTTCAATTATAAAAATATGAAAACACTTATAAAGAGGTTGATGACAGTGACAGACGAGGCGAAAGAGGCAGACCGTAGCACTTGGAGCTCCATTCTATCTGGCTACACCACCGCGATATAGCGTGAAGCTAAAAAATAGAACATATATCGAATAATTCCATAATAGTATTCCCCTTTCGGAATGCTTGCCTCACAAAACTTACGTACTAAGTTCTTTTGACAAGCTAACTCGGTAACGGCGAGGCGGGCCGCGGCGACAGAGCCGACACTGGTAACGCGTTCGAATGCGGCCACGTTTATTATTAACACAAGTTAGCGGGTTTACGCGTGCGAAGAATTTAAATACTTAAGAGTTCCTATTAATGTTTATATAAACTTAGTGATGCTAGTCGTGGCGCAGGGACACACGAGTGACTATAGTAGCGACAGATTGTGGGTTCGTTTTCAGCTCGAGGAAATGAAATATTTAATAGTTTCATTTGCTCACTGTAATAACTAAAAAATAAAAAATAAAAATATAATAATAATATAATTTGAACTAAGTGTAAAAATTTTCCATACAAAACATTACAAAAAGTCACTCTTTTATTCAAGAGAGTGAAACATCGATAAAGCGCAGCACAATTTGAATATCTAAATTGGTCAGCTGAAGTTCGATCATTACTGGCTCTTACCTGTTAATTTTTTCTTCGAAATACTTTGTAATTTATCGACGATGCGTGACTCGACGCTTGAGATGTGCAAGTAACGTGTAAGAGAGTTAGCCTGTAAGTTTCTTTTTTTGCGATATAGATAAGCATGTTTAGAGATTCCAGCTTCACGGTGTATCCCGCATATTGGACCTCCCAATATTTTAGACATTACGTGTTAAGTGAAAGAAAATAAAAATAATTCTTTCCACCGATTGGAAGTAAAACCCAACGTCTCCCTGTTCACGACAGTCTTAATACAGTATTTTATTGCATATGTCATATAATTTTAAATAAAACTATTTATATGAAGGTTTTCTACAATATAAACCAAGAATTCAAGTACGAAAACAGGTACTTTGTGATTTATCGACCCGTGAGATCCTCTGCCCGTGAGAGCCGCGTTAGGTGTAAAGCTATTAAGGCTCTTAAGGGAATTCCTTGTATATAGACTGTGTTGCAGGTTCAAATATCCGTTTATATTTATTTGAGCCACAGACATATTTATGACAGGATGGAGGTCGTCGTGGCGCAGCGGCATTGCTTTTGACTGTGAAGACTGTCATTGTGTCGATTCCGTTCCAGAGTATAAATAATATTAATTTTCTCGCTTTTGTGAGAAGATAAAGCGCTGAATTGAGTTCCCCTACTCGAGACGCAATGTTTCGAAAATTGGGCGGAAAGTTGGGAACGTTGTTTCTTATCACTAAATTTCTTTTAACTACCGTAATATATGACACCATATACACTTCATCCATATCCCTTCCCTTATTATTATATTTTTGTCCCGTGCTTTTTCTTTTTCTATCAAATCGATGTAACTCCTAAACAGAAATTATGCAATTAATAAGGTGCGGAAACGGTGTAATTTTACAACGGGCCGTTATGCCAGATTTTATTCGTGTTTTACGACTACGCCGTTGAACGACTTCATTCTAGTACTCGTAATGGCTGTTTGCATTCACGTTTCAATGTTTAGGGTCGTCTGAGAAATGTAATTTCATGTTGTGACTTAAAGGTGGGTAGTGGGTTCGATTTTGCCTTAGTGAATGTTTTTTTAGCTTCACGTTGTATTCCGTATACAGCAGTCAGCAAAAGCCTGAAGAATATATTGTTAAGACGAATCGATCTAATTTAAGGAACTTGTTTGTTGAGTGACGGAAATTATCGCAACGCAACTATCAGAATAAAGACAAAAAGTGGCGTTGTATTCCGCCACTCATCGAAACATCGAAATCGACAGTGTCTCGAAAATTATGAGGAAACGGATTGTTTTAAGATTAAATTCGCCTTGCTTCCCTGATATAAGCGGGATACAGCATGAAGCTTTATATAATATAATTTATATAAAGCTTTATATAAAGGTTCATTTTGTATCCGGCATATAGTAGGATATATTCAATTCCAGAATACAGATATGATTTATATATTATTTTGTCAAATAAACTAAGCTGCTCGTGTATAAAGATAGATTTAGTAGAGTTTCACATAGAGCCAGTTAACTTAGTTTCATAGAAGTCATGAAACCAAAACAGTGTTACGTAATATTAATTAGCTAGAATCACAAAGACACTCATGTTTACAATCTACGTCAGCAAATATGGCTCTACACGAATATTATAATCAACTATTATATAAATTCACTTTACACATAAATACTATTACATTGGCCTATACCCAGAAATGTACATAGACTGATGATGGTGATGATGATGATGATGATGATGATGATGGTGATTATCATTATTGCTTTATATCAATTTGTATAAAATAGTTATAGATTTAGATCGAAATAAGAAAGAGTTTATATACATGATCTTAAGTGTCCGATGTTACTCTGATCGAGGTACATCGCAACAATAAAACATTTTTTATTTCTTTTTCGGATCAATAATTTATGTAGTAAATTAAAAAAAAGTAATAATTTAATTCCAAAATATTAGCTTAGATAAAAAGAAACATATTTCCAGTAAATATCAGAATAAACAACGTACTATACAAGAGCTGAAGTTTCCCATAAAATTACTTTGTAAGTATACAATATTACAAACTTTACGTCACCGCAGTAGAGCTTGTGCGTGATACAAGTAATACAAAGTAAGCTGAACGATAACTTGCAAAGGAAATGCCTGTCGATTATATCAATCAATAGATTATTACAGTAAATATAACACGTTTACTTACAAATTGTAGTATTTTGTGAGGTTTTATCACTGATAGGTCTGGAGCTGTCGCAGCTGGTACGGCTGAGGTATTTTTGGCTTAGTACTATACTGAATAACTAATCGTAGCCTGCAACTTGGTTTACGTCGACTTTGAGACGTACAATGGAAACTTCCGTTTTTTCCCATTTCCGTAAGAATTGTGAGTGCTCCCGTACACTCCCGTAACCTTCATACGTGCCAAATATCAACTGTCTAGTTTAGTCTGTGCATCTTTTCTACCTCAAATCCATTTTATTCAAAAACAATTAATATTCCACAAACAAATGCTTAACGTTATTTATCCATTAAGTGTAGTTGTGCTTAAAATTATATATTAAAAAGACATTACAGCATATCAAATGCCTTTTGGCTAATGTGGTAGCTACTTCCTGGGGCCGGCGTCACAGAATTTGGCAGTGAATCATGATTTACTTTGGCTTATAAGCGTATTCCAACTACAGTCACCGACTAATGGATTTTGAGTTCAACATTAACAAAAACGTGGATTTTATTTCTATTTGCTTTCATTTTAAATAATTATGTTGAATTACTTAAGTTACTTTCTTAATGGGCTGGCTATCTTTAATTGTACATGAGAGGTCTTGGCCTCGAGCAAATGTCTGTAAAAATAAAAACTGCTTATTAGATCAAAGCATTTTTGTCAGTTCAAATATACAATTACTTCTTTGTTGGTTTAGGTTAGCTATATATATATATAATGCTATAAATATTTTTTTTGACAGAAGGAACCTAGTGGCGTTCAAACGCTGTGACGCTGAGCCACAACGGCCTCACGCCATTTTAAGGTTTAACATATAAATGAAATTTCTTTATTGTATTAAATAGATTCAAAGTTAAAAGTAGCTTCAATTTGTACATATTATAAACATAGGTCTCCGTTGCCTGTTTCCTTTTATTTAGAGCCTGAACTTGGCTTGATACACTATCGCGCTTATAAATTTCAGAACTTATAAAGTTTTAATAAGGTACCATACATACATATAGTTACATACATATATAATATGAACATTTTGGTACTGACAGGTCTTATGAATCTCGAACGACGTGAGATTGCGGTGATAAAATAAAATTTTGAATTTAATAAAATGCAAATAGCGTGTCTTGCTTACTGTATGGAGGAAGAATTTCGTCTCTATGATGTACTACGACATGACGTCGTTTTCAAATTTAATACTCAAAGTAAGTTCAAAATATAAATATAATAATATAATTTATTTGAAAAATGTTAAAAAATCTGAGGTTGTCGTGGCGCAGCGGCCCAAGAGTGTGACTGTAACGCGACGGTTATGGATTCGATCCCCATTTGAGGAAGTGAAATATTTATTTAATTACGTTTATATTTTCGTTTCTTCGCTCTGGTGTTGAGGCAAAGGGTGGCGTTGAGTTTTGCCACTCAACACGCAATGCCTCCAGAAGTCGGCAGAAAGTGGGGAACGGAATGTCTTAACACTAGGTTCCCTCTGTCTACCCTGCTGTGTGCGAGATACAGCGTGAAGCTGAAACTATTGGTATATGCTAAGAAATACTACACGTATATACTGAGAAATATTTCCTTTTAAAATTACATAACAATAAGAGCATTTTTAAAATTCTATTCACATAAATAAACTCTATTCATTCAGTTTCTAATGATTTCTACCATTAAATGCTACGTACATAAAGACGTTCGTAGCAATTCAGTAGCCATGGAATCGTGCTTCAGGCTACGAAACAATATCACCTACACCTGATTACAGATGAAATCTAATACTCTGTTCTGAACCTCTGAATTGACAGCATGACGGGACCTAGCGCCGAAGTGAAGGCACACAGCAGAAAATAAATGTAAAACCCAGATTCAAAATTTTTATAGGCAGGTGTTATTTAAAAAGGTTAGTCTTTTGGACAAAATATTACTATGATTAATAATATTAATGTATTGTAGGCGTGACGAAAACATTTGTGAGTCATATAGCACGATGTACGGTGAATCGTTGGCATCTCTCCATTACTTCTGCGAACTTTCATACTTTTTCATATATATATTAATATATGTTTATACCCATTATGATGTAAAATAGTCTAAACTGTTTGTGACTTTTGGTGTTTTTCTATAACGTATAGGCATTAAATATTTATATTTACATGAGCAATATAAACAAATTTACATGTTTTTTAAGAAAATATAAGAAATTAAAGTACTAAATAAATGTAATAAAACATAAATAAGCCTCATCTACATATAACTACTGTAAAATTTGAAAAATTTCAATGAGAAAAAGTTTTCAAACATTGTTCAATTCAAAGAAAAGCAATAACTCATCTACTTTAAACCGTATACATCTGTTCGCGGGGCAATAGAGTATGCATTTGTCATGGCGACGCGTCCAATCGATATATTTGAAAATAGTGGTAAAATAGCCATTTTGTCCTATTTTCTTGAATTTTTCTTGGTTTTGAGGCCGTCGTGGCGCAGCAACAAAAGCGTGCGAGTAAGCAAGACAGTTGTGGGTTCAATTCCCACTTGGGGAAATGAAGTATTTAATATTTTTATAAGCAAAGCGCGGTGTTGACTTCCGACACTCAACCCGTAATGTATTGAGAGTTGTTGGAAAACCGGAAACGGAAGTGTTTTAAAGAGAATGCTTTTCTTTTGCTTACACTGCTATGTGCAGGATACAGCGTGAAGCTATAAAATAAAAGTTTTAATTGTGTATTTAGGATTGAAAATAACGAATCTTGATCCTTAATTTTTCTATTTCAAGATATTTATTGTACATTGTTTGTTATATTCTCAGTATCGGTACTTTGTGTTTCCATTCTATCCATTCGCAGCGTAGGTGTATAATAGTGCTAATATAATAAATTATAAAGATAAATTAAAACGCTCTTCAGTTAAAAAGTCGGTCGCGTGCAGAAACAACACTGGGTTGGAGTTTCCCACAATATCGGTCACGCTGTCGATTCGATGTTTTAGGGATCAGTGATTACTACACTCTACTATATTTAAGTACAAATTAAATATATTATCTTATTCTATATATTTTCTTGTATGTATTATTTTGAAGGTTAAGTAGATAAAACTTAGTGTGTATATATAATACTCCGATGGACACCGACTACACAGTGTTGAGTTACGCTACTCTAAATGTAGAACGCTACAAGCTAGTAGGCAAAAATCTTCCGTAGCCCCGGCGTCCCTCTGCTTATCATACCAGCACATAATCATTTCCCATATTCATATTATATTAAATGTAAACTGTATAAAAATAAACAGAACCCCTGTTATAAGGAAAGGTTCTAGCGGAAGCTATTTTTATACACACCGTACAAGTTAATTAAGGTTTTCTGTCTCTATCAAGTAATGCTAATTAACGCATTGTAATATATTAAAACCGCGTTCTCGTCCTGTGGAAAGTATATTTCGTGATATTTTTTTTCTTAAAACGCAATTTTGTATACAGAGTATAAGGAGATAACGTAATGGAAAGTAAAATTATCCACCTTGACAGGACAGAGCGCGGCGTTGAGTTCCGCCTGGAGGAGGAACATGAAATTATTAAATAATTAATTTCCTCGAATGGATTGAACCCACAATGCCTCCAGTGGAAAGTGAAGAACGGATACCGTGCTATGCGGGGAAATATATGAAGAAAAAGTTTTTTATTTTGATCATGTAGCAAAGCACAGCTTTTAATCATATTATAGAGCATAACTCTATAATATGCATAAAAGCTGTGCCAGCGTGTGTGCTGTATCAGAAGGTTCACCGACATTCAAAAGTTTTGTAAAAATTGTCTTTATAATTGCTTCGAGACTAAAGTGTGCTAGATCGTTACTTATTCAAATGCAATTTTTTAAACTTTAATTAAAATGCCAACTTTCATATTTTAACTTTAAAAGTACCGCATCCCTTGACTCTCACACTTAAGGGATGTATAAAAGATTAGAAGCATATTTTTAAGTTTTTTAATTAAAGTGTTAAATATATATTTGAGTTTAAAATTTAAAATGAAAGTTCCCTTTTAATTAGTTAGTTTGTTTTTATATAACTTTAACCTGCGACTTCGAATCAATGGACAAATGGAAATAACTGAGAAACATTTAGGCTGTCATGGTGTAGTGGCACAGAGTCTGGCTGTGAAGGAAAAGATTGTGGGTACTGTTCCCACTCTGGGGGCATTTATTCATTCATTCATTTTACTTCTCTGATAACAACACGTCGAGTTTCAACACTTAATACGCAATATCTCGATAATTAAGGCATGGGGGAATGAAATATCTTAGCACTATCATTTTTTTCTTAAATTTTAATACATTTCAGTCATTTAATAGCGTTCACGCTATCTTCCACGTTTACCGGAACCCGTTGAACCGCGAGTAATTCTATAACTAATGCAAGTTTATTAAGCCCAATAAATTCATACCTAATTTCACTTTCCATTATAACCTAATGCGGCCATTAAAGGCGAATCCGATAATGATTCCCTCCATAATAACATTATTTTAGATCGAAAGTAGCTTAGTTAGGTTTTCGTGATTTATTTTGATTTCGCAAACAAATGTTTCATTTAATATTCGTAGTATTTGTTTTCATAGTTCAGGCTTATGCCGGATTATTTATGCCGTATCCGACAACATATCAATCTATCCAGAGGAAACCTGGGAGCCCGGTGATATACTCAGTTCAAATTAAGTAAGAGAATTATGTATTGACTGGTGGAGCTCAACGCCGCGCTTTAGCCTCGATTCTTTGTTCAATTACGCACAATATAGAAATACATTTATCTTATGTATTTAAAACAATAATATATATGTCGGCTCGCGATATACGTATAGGCGAGCAAAGTGGTTTAGACGTCTCGTAGTTTTGTTCCTCCATTGCCGAGATAACACAATTTTACACTAACGGTATGATTCAAGCGTGATCCTTATCACAATTACGATCTGTAAAAGCCGGACGGCCGACCAAGCCAAAAAGGTGACTCTAACTGCGACGCACCTTACTTATAAAGCCGATCGCCCCACCTTCACAACTCTCCGGATTCACTGAGTGGTACGATAACGTAACATCCTTATGTTATGTCTTATTTTATTCGATAAGAGATCTAAATTCATTATTTTTGAATTTATTCTCAGTATTTCTAAATTAATTATTATCGACGCCGATAGGCACGATGACGTCACATCCGATATAAGAACCATATTCAAAAATGGAACTACTATTTCAAATTAAATTTACATTAAAAGGTACCTCTAATTCCATTCGTTAAAAGATTGGAATTAATCAATCAAGAATTTATTCTCAATATTTATTAACCAATTATTATCGACGCCGACATATATCTTATGTAATCCTCTCATTTCCTAAGAAGACCTAAGCATACACAATTCTACGTTGAAGTCCAGAGTCCAGTCAGATAGCAGAGGAATAATATAAAATAACAACAGAGAATATAAAATAATATACCATCCGTCGTGGCGCAAAGGCAAACCGTGTGACTACACACCCGACCGTTGTGTTTTCGAGTCCATTTCGGGGGAATTCATTATTATTATTTAATAACTCTGACAAAAACAACAAATAGATAAAGCGCGGCGGTGAGTGTCGCAACTCATCAGTCATCACAAAATATCTTAAAGATTGAGGTGAACGTGAGAAACGGAATGTCCTCACACTAGGTTGCCATTCCTGGCAACATCTGTGGGTTGTCTGTCAACTGACAGAATAATTATAATTAATTATGATTAATAACGGTAGAGTTCTATATATGTATCGCTACCTATATGCGTTAATATATCGTGTATCTACTAAGCATTTCAGGTCGCGGGAAGCCAACGCCGGAACAATCTTGAGCCAAGTTTTGATGTTAACTAATTACTAATTTCATCCGACATGCAGTGTTTGAAGAACTGATGGCTGACGCTGTGGTTAGTTCCATTAAGTATGAAGTTTTATATTACACATTTTCTTAACATTTTTCTATTTATTGCATTTTTTATAATATTATAGTTAGTTAAATTTTAGGTGCATCTCTGGCATAGCGACATAGGAACTGACTGTAAATCCGAGGATTGCAGGCTCGATTTCCATTCAAGGGAATGAATAATTTTCATTTCTTTTGTAACACAAGAAAACGCGGCGTTGAAATTATACACGAGATACAGCGTTAAGATGAAAAAAATTTTGTAAAACTTCTGATTATAAAATTTGTTAAAAACAAAATGAAGTCGTAGTTACAATATACACAGGGACACAAGAGTGCGTTCGATTGTGGGTTCATCTCTCTGTCTATCCCGGTAAGTGCGGAATATAGCTTGGAAATAAAATAAAACTTAATAAATGTATTTTACGGTCTCGTGTGGCAAAACTATAGAATAGGAAACGTTCAGTCCTCGAAAGCTAAAATTAGAGCAAAAATATTCCAAGGAAGTATAAGAAAAGTAAAATATTGTGATATTGACGCATATAACTGCCAACATTTACATAAATTTTCGTTCCGTTTCCTTTTTTTTTTGGATTTTTTGTGATATTATTACTATAGAGTACAATTATTTAGATTTAATCAAACTCCTGTAACATATTTCTAGGGTCGATAAATAAACTAAATATACATATATAAGTATTACGCTTTCTAATAGAATCCAGTTGTGGCGCAAGGGCACAAGCTTGCTCTCTAAATTTATTAGGCGCATAAATCCCGAGTAGCTCCCGCTTCCGGGAACGTAGAGTTAAGACACTCCGTTCCCCAGTTTTTGATAATTGGTTCAGGCGTGTTGAGTAAATCAACAAAGTGCTTTACTTCGTAACCAGCGCGAGAAAATGATAATATAAAAAAATTCGTTCATCCGAGTGGTAATCAAACCCACAACCATCGCTTTCATACACATATATTCACATGAGTAAATTTAAATGAAACTACTGCTACTAGATATCAATACAGCCTCACCGACAGACAGAGTGCAGCCTCGCCGGCAGTTATTGGGGGAGCTTGCCAAGAAGTCGGCCTAAACGCTATCTCGGGACACCTCCACAGGAATTATTCAAACCGGATTACGTATTGAAATAGACTTTATCTAGTCACATGTGTTTAAGTCAACTGAAATGTTTTTTATTTGTTGAAAAGGCGATATCGGATTGGTTTGTAGGTACGAGTACTAGCTAATTGATTATGATTATCTTTTAAGGCTTCGAAGTAAGAATTCAAAATAAGCTGGCGAACAAAATTTTGAAGTTATTGAATCAAGCACCACAAACTTTAATATAATATTAAATATTGTACAGAGTTTAGAACTTGTGTTTGACATCGTTTTCTCACTTTAGTTACGAGGCAAACAAGTTCAGTGTCGTGTTTCGAGTGGGGAGCGAACCCACAACCAGTAGTTTTTACAGTCACACTTTGTGACCCTGCGCCACGAATTACCTCACTCTCATTGGTCTTTATTTATAATTTCAAAAGATTCAGGAAACAAAGTCTGATATTGGATTAGACAACCGTCCAAATATATTCTGTAGGCAAAAATGGTACTTTTATGTAGGCAATAAGTAAAGAAAGTCTGTATTGTTTAATTTGACTGTATTATTTCTGGAGAATTGATTCCAGATATATACGAGAGGAATACGATAAATAAATAAAAAAATATACCATCATCAAGATAAAAAAAAACTAGGAAAAAAGAAGCATCATATTGAAAATGCATTGTTTCACCAAGCAGAAACTGCACAGATGAATTTCCAAATGCGAATTTGCAATAAATGAGCGTCTCGGGGCACTCCGCTTAATCTCGGTGGAATTATTCATGGCCGCCATGGCCGCCATCGCCGCAGCGGGTGACACTCTAATGGCTTCGTCTAGGATACTTCACGCGTTCGAGCGAAGTGCTAGTTTTGGTTGTTATCGATCACTGGATCCTGTGCTTGCTCATGAGTATTGTCGCTTGGTTCATGTCATTTTTGATGATGTTTCGTAGCTGTGTGTGGTTTGGCTGTAAACGCAACTAAGCGCAACGTGTTTGATTCTTGCCTCGGAAAAGATTTATTTTCATTTAGTCGCTCTATTAACAAAATAAAGTGCAGTGTAATGCTGATTGAAAAAATTGGGAAGAAAGTTGGGAAAGGAGTGTCTTAACTGTAGGTTTCTACCAGCTGCCTATCATCATGCTTTATACTGAAGAAAAATAAATAAATCTGAATATTACAGAAAAAAAACATTCAAACATTAAATGTATGCTAAAGCATTTTAGGTAGAATCGATCTACATTTGAATTCAACTACTAGAATCACGTAAACTCCATTCGTCTGTAACCCAAAAAACGTATGTATCACACATGTGGCGTGGCTACGAGAAATATAAATTGATAAAACTCAAGCACAAATACCCTCAGATGGAAGACCTAGCAACAATGTAAGCGAGCTTACATAAATAAAACTGTGACCTATTTATCATATCAGCAAGGAATATTTTATAGTAGAAAGAAAACTTGTTGAGGCCGTCGTCGCGTAAGGCCACAAGCGTGTGACTGTAAACGCAACGATTGTGGGTTGAATTCCCACTCTCCTTTGCTCTGGTAAAGAGGTAAAGTGCGGTTGAGTGCCAGACCACTCAATACGCAATGCCTCAAGAATTCGGAGAGAAGTATGGAAGGGTGGAACTTAGTGTAGATTTCCAGATTGCCGTCTGTCGAGCGATACGTAACCTTAAACGTGATTATTTCGGTACCTAGTACCACACGGCTGAATCTAAATGAGAAGTTACAGCAAGAAGCTATAGAAAAAATATACAAGCTGTACAAGCAAGTACATATATCGTTAGAAATAAAACGTATTTATTTCGCTCTGTTTAAATTCTACCAGTGTCTATCAGATAAACAGCAGCCAGTAAATTAAATTCCAAAATCAAGCTGGACTTAAACCACGATTCGTAACTTGTAGCCACTCTTACGACATTGTTCTTGGATCTCTTACTGTTTGTGTAGACTTGAGGTTTTTTTTGTTGAATATATATTTTTTATTTTCACATGCATTGGCAGAGCCCCCGAATACGGGGTATCGATGAATGAACGTAGACTATCTATCTATCTATGGCTTGCGGGTATTCCCTGCACGTGGCGTGACCACCAATGAAGTGCATCTCTGGCTAGCGGAAATCTCCTGTGTAGATAAAAACGGAACGTCGTCCGTCTGTCCGTCAGTTAAGACTATTACTATTTATGTCGATATCGCGGGAGGTGCGTCATCTTGTACACAATGTCTCAAAAGTTGAGCGGAAAATGGGGAATGGAGTGTTTTAACACTAAGTTTTTTTGTCTACTTTGTTATATATGGGATGTTGCTAAAAAAAGTAAAAACAAATAATTATACATTTTAAGTTTATGTCTGCAGTAGCCGTTATTGGGTGCCTTTGCCAAAATTTCTGCCTAGCTATCTAGGCGGGCCACTCGCCGCGATTTATAACGAAACTTACAAGCCTACCTGAATTCAATCTGCACATATTGTATTACCTTATATCGTGTTTATGTGAAATAAAAGTATTTTAAGTTTTTGAAAGTTTGTTTTTTTTAAGTAAGGTGTTTGTAAGTATAAGCGCATTTCGTACCAGTCAATTGATTTTGTGTAATTAAACTTTTTCTAAAATGAAAATCAGTTTCACGTTTTTACCAACAGAGTAGGCAGAGTGACCTAGTGACAAGAAGAGTTTTTGAGATATTGGATGCTGATTGGAGGAACTCGATGCCGCTTTTTCTACGAGAGCGAGAAATAAGAAAAAAATCACACTGTTCTACTGCGTTAGGACGGCTTCAACCTTAATATTTTTCTTCTGATTATCTTAACTACTATGTTACCAGATTCCCTTTGCCTACCCTACTTTGGGCGATATACAGCGCGAAGTCGAAAAAATGATTTTTTGAGGCCGTCGTGCGTCGTTATGTAATTGTCATCACGATGGTTTTGGGTTCAATTGACATTCTTTTCACACTCTGGTAACATAACAAAGCGCGGCGTTATGTTTCGTCTAATATCACGCTTATGCTTCTGCGCCGCGAATGGCCTCACAAAAGTTACGCTAGTTATATGAACTCTTCATACAAACACATTTAGGCCTAACTATCGGAACGAAGTTACGGATAGTATGTGACTAGCGAACTCAATAAAGTTGAGTCAGTTTCCAACGTTTACGTGTCAAAGGAATTTCGAACTTTGCAAGTTTGGCAAAATGGCACCAAAATATACCTATCCATTTATGCCTTTATGACAGAATTCGAATTAGAATAGTGAGTTCGTTTTTTCTATCTATTCTTTTACATAATAAAAATACTTTCCTTATTACTGATGCTGTTGTCATATAGTTTGGAGGAGTATTTTTTTAAGTGGTAACATGTTTTTTCTCTTTTTCATGAGTACTTTATTTACAGTAAAAGATTCTATCATCTAGGATAAATAAAATAGCTTAACTGTCAGTGCTCTCGTTTAATTTTCTGTATGATATATATTAATACAACAGTATTTAATTTATCGTATTTTATTTCATTTATAGCGGCGTTCAGTTCCGTCACTCGACACTCAATGCCAGAATTCCGTGGAAAGTGGGGAATGGAAGTGTTTTAATGGAGAACGAAATGTTACTCTATATTTCCAGGTTCCTTCTGTCTTCCTGTACATAACCATATGTTCGGAATACAGCGTAAGGCTATAAAAAAACTTATCTATCAAATTTGTAATGAGAAAAAAGACAGAGACGGGGTATACAACTAGTTTACATATAATATAAAGGTACGTCAGTAACTGTCGGACATAAACAGCCGGCGCCGTCTTTACGAGATGCGTGGCGCCGACGGGTATTTAATAATTGGATTTGTTTAATTGCTTACTCTAATGTTTGAACACGACACGCCTTGCCAAGATCTTTCATTTCCATAAATTTGAACATGTTATTGCGAGGCCTGGGCTAGTTATGAGGTCAGAGTTCAAATCTAATATAAGTGGGTGTTATGAAACTCTGGACTTAATTTCATTGAACGTGCTAATGTCAAAAACTAAGAAATAGCTGTTCGAATTGAAAAAAATCGTTTTGTAGAGGATAGTCCGATCCTTCGAGGAATGTTATATATTATATTAATATACATAAGGTTAGTAGAGTGGTGACTGAGCCTACGACCTAACAGGTTACAAACGCCGCCCGTACTACGCCCTGGAATTCTTTTTGGGAAATTTTAGTTTTATTTAATAAATCAATTTCTGAAGTTTCAAAGTAAAAACACAACAACCATCCCTTTTCAGAGGAACTTCTAAACCAAGAGCGGGACTAAACTTTCAGGGAAGGTTGACTGACAGTTTTTGTGATATGTTATGAATAAATAACGTCGTTGTAAGGCAGTTGAAATTAGTTTGGCTGACACTGCTGTCGTGTGCGATTAATCTGAGTTAAGTTTGTTTTAGATTTACGCTGTATCCTTCAAATAGCAGGATTTCCAGAGGAACCCTGGGAACCTAGGGTTAAGACACTTACGATTTCTATCTTTATCCTAATTTTAAAAACTTTATCGTTGGGCTGTGGAACTCAACGTCGCGCATCCAACCAAAGCAGGAAAAAAAGTAATATTTTTAAATAGAAATATTTCCCGAGTAAGAATTGAATCTCGAACGTTGCGTATACAGATAGGCACTTTTCATGCTAATATCGCGTCAGTCGGACTCCTTCGTTGCATTATCGGACTTCTATTTACAATCTTGCTCGAGTACGTGGTACGCTGTAACAGTTTACATATACTATGATTGTCCAAGTTATGAGCGTCATAATAAAATGAAATTTAGATAATTATAATAGACTAACTTTGGGCATTTGGATTCACTTTCGTTGTCTAATGGAAATAGACCTACGAGTAGATAGAAAGTGGATCAATATTTGATGACACAATATTTTTTACTGCAATTAAAATCCCTGCACCACGCTTAGTCTCCTGGCTTAGACTCCTAGTTCTCCTCAGTGCTTGATATCACTTTGACCTCAGCCCGCAAAAAGTGATGTTAAGACAATTAACATTACGTTACTCAATCTAGAGCCTTCCAGTAGTTTTGGAATTAGCTGGAAACACTATGAATATGGAACCCAGAACAAGGAATTAAATCTTTAATTCTCATGCAGAGGAGTATATTAAAATTTAAATTAAGAAAGTAAAAATCACAAAAAAAAAACAAAAGGAAAAAAGAACAGAAAAGAGCACGGATAACCAATGTCTGTGGTGTGTTTTTTTTAATAATAAATATATACACAGGCAACATTATTAAAATAGGCCACTTCAGGGACATCAATACGCATGGTGAGCCCTAGTGTTTAGTATATATAACTATGGAGTTAGAAGTATGAAGCACAGTCACAATGATATCCTTAAATGTAGTGCTGGAGTGGTGCTGGTCACCAATTAGTAAAAATTAATGAAAACCGCTTATGTCTTATACCACTGTATTGCATCTATCGCGGAGATTGGCCGGGGACGTATTCAATTTTGCGCCGCGCCCTATCTGCTGGCTCTATTAGCCAAGCATTTTTCGTTCATACCAATCGTGTTAGATTTGCCCTTTTCGTGTTATTGTAGATATCTGATGGAAAGCAAATACTGTGTAGTGTGTGTAGGTACTCGTAGCTCCTTAACTGAATTGCGTCTGACTCTTGGTGCTCGTGCTTTTAATTTGAACTTTATAGATGTTATGGCTTTATAGATGGTTTGGAAAATATACAGAAATAATATTTGTCACTTAATAAGTTATATTTTCAATCATCTTCTCATTTAACAGAAAACCATAATAATTTAAATGTGAAGATATTATGTTATGTTAAAAAACCTTAACATAGGTATTAATGTTACATAAAATAACCTGAAAGACCTTTATAGCTAGCCAACTGTATGTAATTCTTTTATCATTCCCCCCTCCGATACTCCAAACTCTCTGGTCTTTTGCAAAACAAAACTTGTGTAAAACTTCCCCGGGTGGCTTATGCCTCATTTGGCACAGGATGAGTTTCCAAGTCTATTTAAATTTAGAGCATGTCTGTACATAACTCTTATTTATTGGTCGGAGGCAAGTTAAAGTTAAATTTCTTATGTAACCAAAGTTATCCACACTTTTTGTCAATGTAGGGCTTAAATCGTTTTTACCTAAGATTTTGGGAATTCTCCGGTTTTTTTTTCATAATTTTTATATTAGAGTATTATTTCATTTAACGGCAAGTAATTATTTTTGTTGGGATTTTGTAAGGTTGTATGTGTTACCCTTTCATTAAGTAAGGATATTAGAAGTTATTGTCTACAGACCTCTTACCTTTTAACTGAATCGCATTACTTTGTAGCTTTATAACTTAGCCTAATTTACAAATGTAGATTTTTAGTTCGCTACATGTGTCTCTCTCATTTAAGGAAGTTAGGGGGAGACAATATAAAAACTTAACATAGAACTTAATACAAATCTTAACATAGAAAAAATTCTGTATTATGTTATTTCGAACAAAATAGTGACATGTATATAACTTTTCTGCTGCTAAGTGACTGAATAAGACATCCAAAGTAGTAGAAGTATAGGGGAGCACATATTTTTTTTGTGCTTTACGCTGTATCCTGCTTATAGCAGTCTAGGCAGAGGGAACCTAGAGTTAAGACATTCCGTTCCCCATTACCCTCTGGATGAGGCATTGCGTCTTAAGTGGCGGAACTCAACGCTGCACTGATAAATGAGTTCCCGAAAATCATACGGAAACTAGTAACAGTATATAAATTGTACAGTCCACGCAAACCAAAATAGCAGGCTAGCGCTTGTTTCATATAAACCTCAGAAGCAACTGTCGGCCCGGCTTTATAATTAATTCGCACTTTATTATACGTCACGCCACTGATTTGTGTCTTCCACGCCTAGTTAGGTAGCGCTTTGTTATAGTCTGATTACATGTAAGTCATATAGCAAATTAATGATCTTCTCTGATAACTATATAGTTAGAAACCTTGAGTAGTGCGGCGTTGAGTTACGCGTCGATTGTGGGTTCAGTCATTATTTTGTGGGGTCGTTATTTGTTATATGAAGAACATATCCAACGGATGTGAAAATATAAAAAGAAATACATATTAATAATTTCCCTCATCAAAACAGAATGTAATCAGTACTAGGCGTGCACCAGTCCCTTATTCCAGCGCGTAATGCCACTTGAATTATTCATCTCGCACCAAAAGATAACTTCCCAATCAAGGGAAATCGCTCTGGATATTATCGTAATAACAGGTTTAAGTTAGGTCTCAGACCTTCGGTCCTTCATTGCTGTAATGTGGAGAGAAAGTTTGTTTATATTTTTATAAATATATATATATATGTACTATTATAATATTAAGAGTTCTTTTGGCAGAACGTGGTAATCTCTGGAACTAATGATTGATTGACAATGTCTCAAAAATTGTGCAAAATGTCGGGAACTGAGTGTATTCAATTAAGGTTCCCTCTGGATACGCTGCGGGGTACAAAAGTTGGATAAAACATAAAGTCTTCTTTTGGCTCTCTCTGCTTATTCTTAAATATGATACATAGAGATGTACCTAAAATAATATCATATTGCATATATCTTTGATAAAAAAACGAAAAATAATTTATATCACAAATTGTTAAGAGCAACAAATGAAACGCAGGAAAAATATACAAATCAACTTGTACATTCTGTTACGGTGTAAACCCTATCAATTACGGAGCAGCTCGATAAATCGTGGCTTTGTGTGGTAACAAACCACTGCCTCTATCGTTAGTTGGTCAGTCGTGATCTATAGTTAGAGTGACCATAGTGACGGTCTTCTGAGGAATGAAAGTTAGATTGTTTATTTTTCACACATAGCAGCGTTATATTTCTAGAGAGTTTCCGTGTTAAGTTGCCAGAGTGAGTCCATGAAAATAATAAAAAAAATCTTCAACTCCTCCTCGTGTTAAGAAACTTCGTTTCCCACTTTACGCCTATAATTCAAGTGGTAGTCAACGCTGCGCTTTGTCTTTACTAGAGCGTGGAAATGAAAATTTTTAATTTCCTCAAGGGGCAATCGAACCTATACTCATCGTTTTTACACGTACGGATGCTAGAAAAGATTCTAATTTTAGTAATACAATATCTCCAATATATTACTAAAACGGTGGCCACTCCACGAACTGATATCTCACAGTATTGTCCATCTGTCTGAGCGGCCGTTATCGGTATCGAGTTCGGCTTGCTTCGGATTTACCTAATACGTTATTATTTGTATATTTTCCGTAGATTTATGATGGATATATTCTGAATCATGCTTTATTAGAACATAAATTATGGACGTTTTCAGTAGCTTTTGGACGAAATGGTTATGAAATATAATCGTATATTTCTAAGTTAAGTGTTATGTATTGAGTGAATTCAATGTGTGAATCAGTGAACGTATATAGCTTGCAGAAGCTTTATTATGCATAAAACCATGTTGTCTATTGAATGCCATTAGGGTGTCACGATAACCGTTTGAAAGAATGATTAAGTTTCATTTCCTCGCTTAAGCAAATATTTTTCGGGGCTCAGCTCCACCACTCAATACAGCGTCTTGATTTTAGGTAGAAAGTGAGGAATGGGTACGGAGGAACACTAGATTCTCTCTGCCGACCCCTCTATCTGAGGGATACAAACTAAAGCCGTAAAAATACGTAATCTAATGTAGCTTCCAGGAATAGGTAAGATAAATTGCTTTGATTTGTTTATATGTAACCACCATTTGGTTCCTTTTTTATATTTCCTTAATATCTTTAACTAGCTTTTTGTAGCTTATGTACAGATATACTTTTAGGCAACAACAATATCACTTTCCTTTGAATTTTGGACGCATTGCCAATAAAGTGGTAGAACTCAACACAGCGCGTTGCCTCGTTACCAGAGCGGGGAAATAAAATATGAAATATTTAATTTCCCCGACTGGAAATCGAACCCATCACCTGTTGCATTTCCAGTAGTACGCTTGAGTTCCTGCGCCTCCACTAGCCTCCCTAATAATTATCACACATAACCTACTTAACACCCATATAACGCAGAACTCATAATAATTTCATATCGCTACCAATTTTCGCCTTCAGACCAAATCACGAATTGTTTTGCGACTCGTTCATCTCGACTATAATAATATATAATATCGCGTGCCTTTCCTTTCTCTTTGAGAATATTCCGTCGCTAATGAAAAATACGCACGCCTTGGAATTCCTTCGCCGCTGACGCATCTTCGACGTTACGTGACTTTATGGACGTCTGTCACACCGTTATCTGATATATTTCTCTTAGATTCACTCTCCGTTAACCACGTATCACACAATTCTCGAGACACTGCGGATAGGAATCGAGCCCCGAGGTTATCGGTAATCAGAATATAGTAGTTACTCTATAACCATTGTGTTATTAAATAAAAAAATACATCTATAGTTTTTTACCTGCATTCTAGGTTACGTAGACTGACTGTAAAATGGAAGACAATTATAATAATTCATGATATTGCGTGGTAAGTGCCGGGAAAACGCCGTACTATATTATGGGTATAAATAAAGTTGAATGATAAATAAACTAAGCTGATTTTCTGCAAGACTTTGTAAAGTCTACGTAAAAAAGCTTACGTAAATCAAAATCAGCTTCACACTATATCCCGTACACATCAGGGTAGGCAGAGGGAATTTAGTGTTAAGAGATTTCTGGCGAATTCTGGAGGCATTGCATGTTGAGTAGCAGAAAGAGAAGAAACGGAAATATAAATTTAAATATTTTTTTTATCTCTTCGAGTGGTGACCGAACCCGCAACCAGTCGTTTGCACTTTGCACTCAACAGATAACCTCATATGAAAACAATGACGAAAAATTTAATTTATTATTAGCAGACAAGGCATGAAGCTTAACACTGGCATTCAAACGGCAATATTTCGAAAAATGGAAACCACTAGATACCCTTTGTATCTTAGGCTACGCGAGAAAAAGAGTGAAGGTGTTATATTTCTGTACGTAAATCCTACAGTAACAGTAGTAAGGGGGTGTAAAATATGCCCTACTTAAGCTTAGCATGCCGCTGGCGGTGCGGAATATTGGAACAATTTATGTGGAGACCTTTGTAATTTAGAGGATATCTCAAATTGAAGGTATAGTTGACACCTCGCCCTCGTTTACTGAATTTTGATGATCCAAGTACGCCCCAAGGAATCTATCCACCGTTCAAAACGCGCGGCGGTGAGAAATAATATTAAAATTCTTTGAGAATTTCTTATCATTATCGTGTTAGATTATTGCCTTTTTATTGTAAAGTATTATTTAAATGTTTGAAAATTTTATTGAAAAATAATATTTCTAAATAGAATACATTATTGTACATTCGGAAAATTCAATTTAAATGACTTAGGCGTTGTCTTATTGTCTAGTTTAAACTGGAACTTATATCATTATTTGTGCATTTTATTACCTTCGTTATACCATGTACAACGGGGTTTTGTATATTGTATGCTAATAAATTAGCAATTTGTTTCTTATAATATAGAGGAAGATACAATGTATCTTC
>JBAIZZ010000340.1:1419501-1442685 GCA_037355905.1 Heliconius aoede | reverse complement strand
CACAAAATTTGTACATCAATAGATAATTTCAATGTTTAAATATACGTTTGTGGCTCCATAGAGGTCTAAGCCGCGGAAACCGATTATTCTTGGTCTTTATTAAAAAGTTCTGCCTTTGCCTACCTTTGAATACATTTCGCTTCTGAATTGGCTACGTTTTTTCAATTCGAATTTCGCGTCTTATAAAGAAAACTTCGGAGTATTTTTCATTTAATATTTTTCTACGTTATTAATACTTCTTAAGTATTTAAGTAATTAATCGTGTTTAGATCGTGTCTATTTTATAGAAATACGGGTACTAGTTTTTAATCGTTATCTAAGTCAGAAAAATTCAAAATTAAAAAATTCTATAGATGTCTTTTTTATATTTATTTCTATGGTTTTTACTTCTTAATTGTACAGTACCTAAACGTTTTATATAATACAATATGTATTTTAATATATTTAAATTAAATATATTTTTATATATATATATACATACCAGGTAGTACTTAATAAATTTTTTATATAGCCTCGAATACAAATTTTATAAAAAAAATAGTTTTTTTTGTAATGTACCTACAATTGAAAAACTTCTTTTTTCTTAAACTAAATTTAACTACGTTCTGATGACATCAAATGTCATTATAAATGGTCTATAACCGAAGATTGTTAATATGAAGCAGAATGTTTGAATACTTCAACAACTGATATTTTAAATATGAACATAAGCAAGAACAGATGAAAGATACAAACAAACAAACAAACAAACAAAATCAAGCAAAAATCTTCTTTGTTCTGTATTTCTACAATTTGTGTTATAGCAATATAAATTGAGGGTATTTTCAATGACATAGCAATTGTGACTTTATTTAGAATTTAGCTCCACCGTATTACCTATTACGGGGACAATAAATAAATGTAAGACAAAGGTCCCGGATATTTCAGACGAGTCGCTTTTACAACTGCATTCAATCATTTCGAGTCCAATTTCGTTTTTGGTTGTATGCAAGATATGAGAGAAAGCGTTTACACTCAAATTAAGTTTTAAGTGTAAACGCGACGGTTGTTAATCGGGCAAGTTAATTGTACAATATTTTCATTTTCACTCAAGACAAGACAAACCGTTGAACTCTGCCTCTCAACGCGTAGTTTCTCGAAAATATGGAGAAAAATGGGGAACAGAACAACTATTTGATGAATTTATGTGAGTTATGAGTGTAATCTTTATTGAAGTAAGTATTGTCAAATTATATTTGTTTCGTCGGTAGTCTCTAAAAAAGATGAACACTAGGTGCATATAATTTTATTTCTTCCTAATTCCTTAAACAATGAAAGGTGTATGAACATAGAAAAAAACTCCAAAAATCGTTAACCATCTTTAAAAAAACTCTATAAACTTCCAACTTGAACAGCAGACGAAGCAAGCGTTCGTCTCCCAAAGGACTCCTATCACAGGCTGCCGGGTGGCTTAATCTAACGAATGTTACACTAACACAACTTCAGAAATGGGATTCGATTCTCGATTTAACTAAGTACTTTTATAGAAAATGATTTTCCATTTCCACATAAAGGATGAGCTGTTCGTACCATTACTAGTACTTGTCTATTTCAGAGCGCTGGAATAGTGTCTTATTACCACTCTCATATAAAATATGTCTGTGATCTAGATAGAGGTCGTCGTGGCGCAGCGACTCGACCTTTGACTTTATAGGTGATGATTATAGGTTTGATTATCATTTAGTGGAATAATATATTTTCGCGTTTGGTTACGCCAACGTCGACATTGGACGGAGTGAGTGTACACAATATAAGTAATATGTATGGCATATTTAAATTCGAAACTTAATTATTAGAAAATTGAATTTTTTGGTGAATAATAACAGATTGTGGAATTTGTTGTTTTTTTGGCTTCTCTCTGTATGTTAGTGACGTCGCGTTTTGTCTTGTTATAAGAGCAAGGATATGAGCATAATGCATTCCCCCGAGTGAGAATTGAACCCATAAGGTTCTGTTGTGTCACGACGGGTGAGTGAAACGGATGAATTTCTGTATATTAATCAATAATTGAAGTTTAAATTCATTAGACATAATAACTATAGGTACAGCATTACTACATGATATTCTCAGTATAATGTTCGTCTATAGCCTATGCCTTTACAAGATTTGACCTTTAGATTTGAACTTAGCTGCCAAAGGGTAAATGTCAGCTATTATAATGTTTCAGTACATATTTATATAATTATAGTACTTTGTCTTTGCTGCGTAGTAAAACTGTCTGAATTAATATGATTTAGCTTCATTCATTATACTGCATAGCATGACCGATGGAGATTAATCTAGTATTAAAACACTGCGTTCTCCTCTCTCCGCCTAAATTCGAGAAATTGCGTGATGAGTGGAAAAGTGAAAATAATTTATTCCTCGAAGTGGGGATCTAAACCACAACCACCATGTTTACTGTAAGAAGCTGTTCCACTGTGTAACGATGACCTCCTAGACTTAATATTTCTTATACTTAGTTGCACGCTGTAACCCGCACATGACCCTGCTATGTGGCATAGATACAGGAAATCTGAGAACCTAGCGTGAAGACGCTCTGTTCCTATTAAGACATTTTCGTACCACACATTCCGTCGATTTCTAGAGGCATTGCGTATTGAATGGCGGATCTCAACGTAGCGCTCTGCTCTGCTCTGCTTACGTTTACGTTATCAGAGCGAAGAAATGAAAATATTAAATATTTTACTTCCACATGTGGAGATCGAGGTCACGACCAGTCGCATACTCAGGGGTCGCAGATAAAAACCAAATCACTTAATACCCACAGCGTCTGTTTATAGGAATCAGCTTAAACCCTCGTCATGACAAAGATAATGTCAAATCAGATATAATCGATGGATTTTGGTGCTGAGACAGAGTGTAGCAAAATACAATATAAATTCACCTTTGTGTTTTTTTATAAAAAAAGAACAATTTTAACCCAATTGTACCTTCAACATACAACTCAAACATATTTGATACTAAAAGTCAAAACTTGTAAGCACATCCATTCTACAATTGAATAAACTAAATTCTAATACAAAAACAATGGGCATTAGCATCACACGCTCAGTTAGACACTTGGCAAGCGTGAACATCTCACAATTTGTAAGTTCCGCGTACCACTTGTTTTGCAAGTTGCAAGTTGTTAAACGACGGACCATTACTTACACAAACACATACGATTTGGTTAACCGATGACTTGTTGGAGTTACGTTACTTGTTCTTATAATTGTGAGGATAGATTACTCTCTGGCTAGATCAATCGCGGCGTTAAGCTCCACTACCCAACAAGCATGCCTCAAATTCGAGCGGAATTTGGAAAATGTAGTGTCATAACATTTTCTCCGCTCTCTGCAGTGGGACAATGGGCGTGAAATTGTTTTGAACGCCATTGTTGTATGGTTTGGACGGTTTCAGCGTTAGTTTTGGTAATAAGTAGAAGGTTCTTTATGAGAGACATGAAAATAAAAATAATACTATAAAATAAACATGGATTGTTTATTTTTAATATTCGTTTTTGTTGAACAAAAGTTGTTTGTGAATTTAAATCGAAGCAATCTTTGAGATGTATTGTTTGTGGTGACATTTTCAACAGGCACTGTCTATTGCAGGTGTATACATACAAATTTCTCATAAAAGCTACTAAAAAGTGAGCAGAAAAGTATTATAATTTATGCTTGTATAAAACTAATTAATGAATATTAAATAAAAAAAATACAGAAAATCTATTTTTATTTATCGATACAAATAATGGACAGATGAAAAGTGGATTTCCAAAGTCACTTATTGGCATATACCATACCATATGTAGGTGGGATACGTAACGAGGTTCTACTCTGAAAGTATTAAGAAAAGAAATTCTCAAAATTCAATTTAAGTCCAAGACAAGCAAAGTTACGGGCACCGCCGAGACTTACTTACATCGACTTAGACATTTATATAAGTTGACTAACACACGGCCACAAATCAAATTAGACTAACTCAAAATCAATACTGCAATTACCATCACGCGCTCAGTAAGTTGGCAACCGTCAGATAACTCTTGAAACTTGGTAGTTTGGAGCTCAGTTGTGGCGAAAGTTTCTTTTGGTCATCGCTTGGGCTTTCTTACTGTACACATACGTACATATATAATAATTATTTATCTATATGTATGACTTTAAACACGATGGTTGGTGGTTCGATTCCCACTTGGGGAAATGAATGAAAGATAATATTTTAATTTTAGACGTGACGAAAGTGGGGAAAACGGCTAAGTCTTCCCCACCCTGGTGTGTGGTATACAGCGTGAAGCTACAAAATTATCTATTGGGGAAAATAAAGGGAAATGAAGATAATTAATTCAACCACGGGAATCAAACCTACAACCATATCTCGCTTAGAGAAACTCGCTCTTCTTCACTCAAAAAGGTTATATTATTTTTTTTCTTATTCGACACCTTCGGTACGATAGAAAAACGTTGGGTGCTATTTAAGACTAGAAGTCGAGAAGTTTTGGGGAATCGTGTTTTGAGTGAAATTTTCTTTTTCATTTCAAACTTGATGCAGTAAACACGTGAAAATACAAAAAATAAATCGTAACACGCGCAATGATTACCCAACAAGGAAAAACAAAACATCAAACAAAGTAAATAATAAAAGAAACTAATAAGGCAGGAATGTATCTGATCGTTTATAGCGTCGCCCGGAGACCACAGACAGTGCGCGGTATTGGCCACTGAGTACTGATGCGGATAGATCGAAGGGCCGGCGGGTAAAAAACGCCCAGTTAATTTTATTGTGTTTCGTGTTTTATTACTTTTGGTTCACATTGGAGGGTTAGATATATATTTTTTTATTTTCACCAATTCAGCAAAGGGAAGTGATGTTCTTTTGAATGAGTTCTGAGAACGGAATCTTAGATACTTCGTTCTCCATCATCTCATATTTGCGGATTTGTGTGCGGATATGAAAGAAAGAAAACTTTTTATTGTACCTTGAGTGGAATTAGATGTCATTGCCAGACTACTCATTGCTGAGCATTTATACATAGTACCTTGTGTAGTGTAAAATATGTGTGATGATATATGAAAATTGAATATGAGAAACTTATGTTGGACTCAATGAAATTGGATTGGAATTAATATTAAATTAATAGATTTTTTTACACTATAAGTTATAATATGTTTTTGCTAAAAAGTGTTCTTTTTTCAGCTTCATGCTGTATCCCATGCAGGGCAGAGTTAAAACTAAGTGTTTTCCCTTCCCTATATTCCAGCGAAATTTTAAACGCATTGCGTATTGTGTATCGGAACTCAACGCCGCGCTTTGCTTTGATAGCAGAGCAAAGAAATTAAAATATTAATAAATACTAATTCCACTCCCTTGGTGGGAATCGAATTCAGAATCATCGCGCTTATAGTCACACGCTAGTGCTACTGCATCCCGACGGCCTCAAACTAAATAAATATGAAATCCTTATAAATTTAATAATATATACGCCACAAATATAACTATCTCTTTCCGCCTCCCGGCCTATAATGACGACATTAATAATTCAAGCTACGTACCTTCGACAAATAGCGTTTCTGAATATTCATAACGGTTTTATTTCCCCAACTAATTACAAGACTTGGACGTTTTCCATTTCTCTCCGCAAACCTTTGATTCGGTATCGAAATATGGATTCCGGATTTAATTAAGTTTGGTTGACTGTCGAGCGTTGAATAAAATTGCCTTTAACATTTTCAACTTTTGCGTATATAGAGTTTTTTTTATTGGCGGTTTGTTCATTTTATTCTACTCGCAGATATATTGTTCTGATTCGTGACTGTGACTGTGAACGCGAAACGTTTATTGAAATCGATGCTTTTTTGTATGTTTTTGGGATATTTTTCTAAAGATTAATTTTACATATGTTGGAAATTTATTATTTTTATATAGATTTGTATTTTGAAGTTTCCTTATTTTAATTAGGTAGATAGAATGAGAATCGAAAAGTGAAGGTGAGGGCTTATGGTAAAGGGGCCCCTTAAACCTTAACATATCAATCAATCAATGGTCATTTGTCACAATTGCCAGGTAGGTACTCCAAGGTGATGGGCACGATGAATCCAGGAAACTACTTAGCAGCAGTTTCTTGTCATCTCTTTATTAGTCACAACTAAAATTTTCATATACAAACTGAGTAACTTATTTGCTTTTGGCAAGCTAAGCTGAATCATTTTGATCAAAACATATAAAAAACTTGTGTCAAGTAAAAATTCTAAACGAGAGAAGAATTAAATTTTTTCGAAAGTGATTATAACACATAGCGCGTAGAAGCCCTCGCTATATAACTTCACGCCTAAAAGACGAAGTGCTAAATTGCATAATTGGATCTTTCGCGTTGGAAAATTTTAATTATGACCGAAAATTCAAATTATATTACAAGCGCCAAGTCAGCGAGCAAGTTGAGGGAAGAGAGAGAGAGAGAGAGATGGCCGATATTGTAATATGTACATTGTGGATACGTTTAAAACATTTTTTCACTTAGTTTACAAGTTTCGTCTGTTTGGTTCTGAAGTTTCGCTTGAGTTGTGGCTTATAGGAAAAATTTTTGCTCTATTCCGTATATAGGAGGGTAGGTGGGACTCAAATTTTAAGACACTCCGCCTCCTATCCACCGCTCAATTTTCGAAATGTTGCGAGTTGAGTGGCGGAATTGAACGCCGCTTTTAAAGTTTATTGAACAATGTTGCGGTAGATGACCTATTTCATATCTATATATATATTATTTTTTACCATTACTTTGCTAAAAGCGGGAAAAGTTGTCTCAAAGCAAGCAACTGAAACTGAACTGTGGAATGGCCTACCCGCGGCGGTATTTCCAGGTCGATACGACATGGGTACCTTCAAAAAGCGCGTTTACCTCCTCCTTAAAGGCCGGCAACGCACCTGCAGCTCCTCTGGTGTTGCACGGGGTCGTGGGCGGCGGTGATCACTTACCATCAGGTGACCCGTGCGCTCGTTTGCCTTGTCCTTTTCCATAAAAAAAAAAGGCAAGGTACGCAGAGTGAACTTGGGAACCTAGTGTTAAGATACTTTGTTCCCATTAAGACACTTCCGGTCCTCACTTTCGATCGAATTCTGGACGAATTGCGTGTTGGGTGGCGGAATTTAATCGCCCTTTGCCCCGTTACTAAAGCGAAGAAATGAAAACATTACATATTTCATAACTTCCAGTGAGAAACGAACCCACAACCTGTCGCGTTTACAGTCACACTATATTGTCCTGTGCCACGACACGTTCTCATATTTTGATACTCTCAATATCTTATTATATATACAAATATGAAACAAAATTGCCTGTTATAATATATAAATAATATCTATAAGACCACGTGACTCGTTTTCCCGTTAATTAATCTATAAATTAATTTTGTGAAGTGAACTAAAGTAATTGCCGCTCCGCGTCCACAGTAATGAAACTTTACATCCCGCAGCCGCCGCGAATTACACATGTTTTCGATGTTTTTGTGTGTTAAAATAAATAAATAAACTTCACGCTGTATCCCGCACACAGCAGGGTAGGCAGAGGGAACCTCGTGTTAAGACACTCCATTCTCGACTTTCCGCCGTATATTCCGAAGTGAAGAAATGAAAATATAAATTTCAATATTTTGCAATATAAAATATAGTACGACTCAAAAATTACGCAGAAAGGGGTAAACTGAGAGTCTTAACTCTAGTTTCCCTCTACTTACTCTGCGATGGAGCGATGAAAAAAATCACCTTTAAAAATCGGTCTAGAAATATCCAGACAAACTTTGTCACTTTCTATTCCTGTATACGTCCATATAGCAGGTCTCTTAGAATTTATACAAAAATATTCTTAGATATAAGGTGAGCTTCGTTTTAAAGTTCTCAGCGGTACCTCGTCGGTTCGTGTCGATCAATCAAAATTATATTACCAATAAATCTACGGAAACTCATGCTGTAGGCAAGTTGTTTACACCTTGCGATGTATTCACAATAAATAAATCTTTTTGTGAAGGCTTAGGAGTAATATGTGATCAGACAAATTAATTGCATTAAAAACATAAAAGTAAAATGAGAGGCAAGTTGGAAATTAAATCTTGTGTCATGCTCGTCTATATCGAAAACAATCGAAGATGGCCTGAACACGCTAGCGTTTATTTATGTTATTTGTCGTTTATTTATGTTATGAAAAAAAAAAATGTTTGTTTGTAAGTAAACTCTCTGAAATACTAAAGATTACGTAACATTTAAATAGCAGAAATTGGAGAAGACACTAATTTATTCTAAGTAATTGAGATATTCAGATATCATTCAGTTTTACACATATTCCACATATTCCAGATAAGTGGAATATGCCATTATTTAGACAAACATAGCAAGGCATAGCCGGTCGGCAAAGATAAACTTTCTCACATAAGACATAACGTAAAACCAATTCTAGTAGATATTTTGTAAAATAATTTCTCCGTGTCCCTTTTCTTTGCCCAAGAAACCTAAATGCGTTTTTCCGTCACTCAGTAGCTGTAAAGTTCTGTAAATTGTAACATGTAACACGATTAAATAACTTAAAAAGATCGTTATCGTGCCCGCTACATGTAAAAACCATCGTATCGTATGGAAACTTTTGCCATACACTGATTGCTTCATAATAATTTATAGACTGTAATCTGCGCGCCATCGAGCGTGGTATATTACTCATCGTCGGCCGACTCGATTCACGGCTCATATGATAGCTATCGGGTATAATCTTGCTAATATTAAAAGGGATTGTCTTTTGCAATCGATGTAAATGTGTTTTGGTGTTTTCATTTTGTTCGGGTTTTATGGAAGATAGTGAGCAGAAAACGAGGTTTAAGTTTTTGAAAGGCTGTGCATTGTAGAACGCTGAAATTTTATATGTAGTTAGTTACGTTAGGGAGTTTTTGAAAATAAGGCCGGGGTTTAATATAATTTAATATAATCGAATAAGTTAGCTTTAAATGAAAAATTAAATGTTTATGTCAAAAGTTACTAATTCTTAAAAAAACCGAAGAAAAGATTAGAGCCTCAACCAAACTCTAGCCTGCTGCCTTGTAAAATACAAAAAAAGCCCTTCTTTTTTTGTATTTCAAGATGAAGAGAAAATGTAGATGATTTTTTACTTCAATACATCTATATAATGTAATATTTGGAAATATACAAAAATTTAAACGTAATGCAAAAAAAATGTGTTTTTAAAAAGTTTTTCTTACCTAGGTGTGGAATAATAAAATAAATATCTATATAATGATTATTATATAAAAAGCAACTCCGCATCTGTTCCCATTTCCCGTATTGCACATAGGAAACCTAGTGTTAAGACACTCCATTCCCCATTTATCGCTAAATTTCAAGAAATTGCGTGCTGAGGTGGCGGTACTCAACACCGCGTTTTATTTAATTAATGATATTATTGTAAAAAAATTTTGCTTGACTTATTGCTTAAGCAATAAGCTAATTCCGCTCTAGCTTTTTAATAAGCTTAAAGTAAATTTATTTAAAGATAATACTATAAATAGGCTAAAATAAGCTAACAGCATTTAAAATTTTGAACTCTCCTTGAAAATGTCGAGACGTGATCTACGGGCACAAAGGTGTATCGCAATCACTGTGAGTGCTGCCGACCGGGCGATCGTTAAAATTTGCAGTTAAGTAATTAAGTAAATGCACTGAATGCCCCAATGAATCCGTGGACAATTAATTTTGAAGCGGTTATCCAATTTATTTTGTAAAAAATTCCGCTTCGATCTATTATACGTGGGTTGAAATTTGTTGAAATTTTCAGTTTAATAATCGGACCGTCATGGTTCAGTGGGATCGGGATGGCTGTTGATTTCATTTCCAACTTACAAATTAAGGAGACATTTCTTTTTTTACCATAGTTTAGCCCAGCTCTTGGGGCGCTTTATTAGATTATCCAGGCCTTCAATTTGTGTACATCAAAAGAAAATTCCTACCACGTTGAATAAATTTTGCAGACAGTCACTGTATCTATAATAGTTTGACTGACCTCTTATAGTTTCTCATCAGGATCACCAGGTACTCTATATATACTCTATCTTTTATTTACTTATTATACTTTTTATAAGATACGTACGACGTACTAGTAGGCAGAAGGAACTTAATGTTAAGATACTCCGTTCCCCATTTCCCACTGAATGTGGGACGTATTGCGTGTTATCTATATAATAAAAGCTAAGAAAATGAATTGGATTCACTCATAATAATTACATCTAAAACTGGGCAGCTGTACAGAGCTTAGGTGGCAATACTGGTCTGATGACGGAGCCAGGCCCTGGACCATATTATGAAGAACCAAGATTAATTAAGAAGAATTAAGAAAGAATTAAGATGAGAATCTATCGTTAATGTTTTTTCAATGATAATTTTATGAAAACAAACTCAATTGATAAATTATTTTCTGAGATTAAAAACATAATCTTCATAATGTACATATACAAGAAAATACATTATTTCATATCCACCCGGCGAATGGCCAGAGGTTTAACGTGCGAATTAGAATTTTTACATTGTAATAGGCGTCGGGTGCAAAAAAGTCGGGATTAAAAACGAAAATTGAGCCCTGCTAAGCCTGCTCCGGAGGAAAATATTATGAGTTTCTAGAACAAAGGCTAATATAATTATGAGGGTTGCCTATAGAGGTTATATTGAAGTAACAGTATTATCGTCATAGTAGGTGGTCTTTTATAAAGATTTTTTTTTATTTATGCTACGTATTTGTTAATTTTAAAACAAGATTTTTGTAGAACTACTATCGATCAGAGAAGAAAGACAAAAATATCCATCAGAATCTTTATGAACATTGATTCACATTCTGAGGCTTATATTTCCAAACTTCAATCTAAAAGTGGACCACCAGATCGACCTATAGATTTTGCATTACAATTCCATGACAGTGTTTGTGTGTGTGAGTATGTATGATGTATGTACGGCTGTGTGCAGCACATGTTATGTCGCAATGTATGGCGTTGGTGTGTCGACTCACATCGCGCTGTCAGTCGTGTTAATTAAACGTTTTTACAGAAGATACAAGTGTACTGGATGTGGGCATAAGTTATATATTTTTGTTAGTTTTTGCTGTAAGTAGTGAGCTGCATTTCATTGAGATTTTTTCTACATAAGTTTTGTTTCTGACATATTTTTATAACAACGAAAACAAAAAAAAATATATATAACATAGTCTAGGGACTATGTTATATATATTTTTTTAGGCATTATTATTTTTTCCTTTCTTTAGAGAAATGAAGAGATATTGCTAGTGGTCAAGGCAAATAAATATCTCACTGACATATTGTATAATTATATTTATGGGTGAATATATAATTAGTTAAATTTTATAGTTGAAATATAAGTTCAAGCCTTTAGGATGACTTTAGGATCCACCTAACGCCGCATGTTAAATCTGTTTTAAACCAACAACGCACAAATATAAAATTATCTTTTGGTTACTTACTTTTAAATAGAAATTGTGGGTATTTAAATTTTACCAAGCTTTCAGTTCAATTTTGCAACTTAATCCATAAACTATCGAAACTACCTACCTTGCTATCTACTCTGATAAAGATAAAACAAAAAAAAAACAACAGTCAAAATATCAAAATATATATAGAACATTTTGATTCCTTATAAAGTATTTTTATGTCTTATAAAGCCGGGTGGGTAGGAGGACCTAGTGTCAAGACTATTGCTGGCATTAGAGATATTGCCTATGGAATGTCGTATGTCAACACCGCATTTTGTCTGGAAACGGAAATACCTACCTAGTGTTATGACACTCCGATTCCCATTTTCGGCAAAGCGAAGACATAAAAATATAAATGTAAATAAATATTTCACTTCCTCGAGTGCGGATCGATCCCATAACCATCGCGTGACATTCACACCCCGTGCCGCTGCGCTACAACGGCCTCGATCTATTTTCAAAATAATATTCCATGACAAAAGATACCTCTAGTTATTTTATATCCATTTCCTCTCGTACACATCTACACAAGGGGACAATGAGTGGCTATATTTATGTTCAGTTTTTCCCATAATTGGTTTTCGATTTAAAGGCGGTCTATACAAATGAGAATAGCCGCTACTTACTAGACTATTCGTTTGACATTGATATAATGATGTTTTTTTAATATGTTTGCAAAGGCAAACTACGTGCTGGTAATCTAGTGTTAGGACACTCTGTTCTCTCATTGTAGAAATATTGGGAGTTTGTTAACAAGAGCAAATGTACTTTTATCTAAAGTTATAATGTTTAAAGTTAAATATTGTTTTGTCTAAAGAAACAAAAAAAAAGAATACTTAATTAAACGCATTTCAAATATTTAAGCAGGTACTACGGATGAAATCGAACTCCCAGTCATCGCGACGGCTTCGATGGCGTCGGTATGTTCAACAAAAATAATATATATTGAAGTTTTTGAGATTTTAATTTTTATTATTTTAGCATCACGCTATATTGTGAATAAAGCAGGATAGGCAGTGGGATGGTATTGTTAAAAACCTCTTTGCCCCACTTTTCACTTAATTTTTGAGTCATTGCGCGTTAAGTAGTGAAACTCAAGGATTTATTCTGTTACCACAGCCAGCGAATTTATTTTAGTAACCTATGATTTACAAAATGCGTACACGTTTTATTTTCACGATAGTTTAGTTGGATATTAACAAATGTTTAATCATAGAGTTTATCTTTTCTTAGGTATAAAACGTTGTTTCAAATATACCTATTATTAATATTTATGAAATTTCCTTGTAAAGATCTAAAGTAGGAAAAATAAAAATGTATAAAATCAAATTTTCAGTAACTTCCAATTTGTCATTATAAGTCAATTTTTGTTATAAAATAATAAATTAATTCGAACAAAGTTTCGAATTCAGGACTATTTCTTTATAAGTCAAAAAACTAAAAGCTAACGTAACTAAAATTTGTTTCCATTCTGAAGTCAAATGCCATTAAAAGTTTTAATGAGGAGAGCATTCTTTTGGTGTTCGAAGTAGTATTAATTAAAAAAGAGAGCCGGGGATCAAGCACTCGCTGGTTTCGAGTAAAACCCACCGCCTCGAGAACACACTGCCTTCTTCTTTTTATTCATTATTTTAATATTTATTTGGTTTTTTTTTGGGATTTTTTTTTGTATTATATAATATTATAAAAAGATCGTGAGTCATGGCAGAGGCACATAGGCGTTTTTTTTCCCTCGCTCGAAAAAACTAAAAACTTTAATGTACATCTAGGTCTATATAAAATAAGTTAGAGGATACTTTGTAAGAAAACGAAGAAACAATTGAACGTAGCGGGATTTTAATTATAATTATTAATATATTATAATTTCAACGTTGTATAATGAAAACATACAGCTAAGTGGTCAAATCGCTAAGAAAATGCAGATACGAGTTCTGCCAGACTATTTAATTTCTATTGATTTTTTGAAGAGTTATAATCAGTATATTTTCTAAGTAACGAATAATATTTAAGATATAATTAAAAATAACTTTTAGAACATAACAGATATTATATGTTAACCTATGTAAACCTATGCAAATTAAATACAATTATTTTTCCATGCCTAGATCGATCCACGACGCTACGTTTAAATTTACCTATATTTACCTCTTACATCTAAATTTATATTTTATACTATATGACAGTGTGTCAGCTTCCTTTCGAGGTGTCTTTAGACGGGCTGAAAAAACTTATTTCAACTTAATTCTCTTTGAAGAGTGTTATTTAAGTAAATTTTATTACTACTTGAGTGGTTATATAAAGTATATAATTTCAAGTATTCTTAATAGTTTAGACAGATGAATTGAATATGAATATTCAGAATTTTTTCGTTTTTTTTAGTCTTAAAAAAAATGCTTCATGATTTTTATAGCTTTCTCCTAATATCTTCAATGATGGAACCTTTTTTCGTAAGTCATTAAATGAAAACAATTAATTGTCCCGAGTGGAAATCGCACCCACGACTGTCGACTTTATGCCGCTGCACCACCACGTACTTACGTTGTGATTTTTATTTTTATATAGAAATTTCTCTCTATTTATGATATAAAAAAGACTACTGGTGCCCTTAGCTTCCATACGGAAAAGTTATAGTTTTTCTATACGAGTCTGTCTAACTTTGTTTTGTTTAAAGGACGCCATTCAAATCTCCCAGCAATAGCGAAATATAAAAACAATACATTGAAAAGTATTGAAACCGGCAATTTTTATATAAAAATATGAGTTTCACTAGATGTATATGTATATATTGTTTAAATTTTTTTAGCTTTATGCTTTTTCTCGCGCATAGCAGGGTAGCGAAGGGGAACCTGGGAAGTTAATATTTTCACAACGTTATCCTTCAATTTTTATAAATCGAACACAAAAGTTAAATAAATAAATATGTGATGCTCCTATTAGTACAAGAGGACCTGTTACCGAACTGGCATACTCATACCGAACAAGCAGTACTATAACGTGAATATTATTTATAAAATTATTAATTTCATAATAATTTCAAGGGAAAACAGTTTCATTAATATTTTTTTAATTCAGTTTTCTATATAATTAATTTGTGCAATAAACGTTCTATCTGACTTAGAAGGGAGAAAGTGTATTTGTTTAGGCCATCTTGAGAGGTAAGAGGGACTTAGCAAGATATATATTATTTTAGTTAATCCAAGATTATTCAGGTGTTATAAATACGAACGTATAAAAAGAAATAAATAACATTTATGATGATTGCACCGCAGCGGCACAGTAACTGTGAACGTGGTGGTTCTGTGTTTCATTCCTACTCGAGGGAACGTTTTTTTCATTTCTTCCTAACTCTCAATTTAGTTTGAGACTCCAAAAGTCTACAAGTGACGCTGTTCTTGAGTCAACTAACTTTATAGTTAGTTGACTCAAGAACAGCGTCACTTATTTTTTTACTTATTAAGTAATATAATATATTATACTTTACACTTATTAAGTTATATTGACAGCAAAAGATTTTTTTTGTTGTGTTTTTAAACTTGGCTAAGGCTCTTGACACAGTATTAGTACTTATGCTCATTGGTAAACTTGAATGTCTCGGGGTACGTGGCACACCGCTAAACCTCCTTACAGATTATTTAACAAATACGTACCAAAGAGTGAGTAATTTTGTAAGAGTGTAAGTAATTTTGTTTGTCTCTTGAGCAATTTTGAAACAAGTTTTTCTCATAAGTTCTATCCGTTCCTTTCTTACTGAGCAATTTTAAAATAAGTTTTTTTCAAAAGTTCTATCGTTTCCTCGGAAATGTGTTTTGTAATAAAGTAAATCGGTTCTTATCCATATACTCTGTACCTAAAAATAAAAAGCTTGTAACAGAATGACTTAAAGGCTATAACTCTTTACTCGTACTCGTGTAAAATTATATAAAGATGAGTGCCTGGTGTTCTGTGAAACAGATATATACCCAGTATAAACACGAGTCTCTCACATCAGCTTTTTACTGTTCACTGTGGTTTCTATATCAAATATATATTTATTTATATATAAATAAAAAAATATATATAAAAAAGTTGATAATTTAACAATTAAATCGTTTAAAGAAGTGTCAAAATACTCCAATATTTTTGTACGGGGCCAAATAAAAAGTAATTAAAGTCCCTGGCCTCGGCGGATTTTGTCGACGGACTGAGCGGAAATGGAAACGATTGCGAATTTATTCTGGAAATTTTTATACTTTTCATCTTAATATTTCTTTGAACCATTCACTTTATGTGGAAGAGTGATTTTTCGTTATTATAGTAAATATTGTATTGTTTATCTTCTTTTCTTTACGCTATGCTTACAACGGCGGGAAAATTAAAATAATTTAAATATCATCATTTTTTTTTTCTTCACATTCCCGTAAAAAGTTTCGAGAAGTGATCTTTTAATGTTCGCATACAATCGATAATCTAAATAATTGTCAAATTTCATCTTTCCAAGTCCAGTAGTTTGGTCTGTCAGTCAAAATTTTTATGTATAAGCTTAAATGTAAGTTAAGTATGAGTGTATATTTCATTTACTTTCATTTCCTTGAACTCGAGTGGTTTACGAAACCTTTCTGAACTCTTCGTGATAACTTATAAGTTTTATGATGATACAATTATTACAAGTGGGTCAAATTAAGTTCCTTTAATTTTATACCATAGTTATACTACAATTATAATTTTTTTAAATATAAGCCAAAATGAAGTCAGCATTTTAATTAAAACAATGGACTCTCAGATTTTGTGTGGCGCAAAACAAAAAAGAAAACATTTATCTACAGCTTAGGGTGGACGCTAAAAAGCAGATTTTGCGTGAGGTCGTCATAAAGGGGGCGCGATTTGCATATTTTCGAATTAAATTACGTAATTGTAAAGGACGGGTTGTCAAGGTTGGCTTTTATGTTAATTCTACTTTACTTATTCTAGTACCAGTCGTGGCATAAGGGCATAAGTGCGTGATTCTAAACTTGCCTGGTTGTGGGTTCGATCCCCGCTCGAGAAAATGAAAGATTTATTTAATTTTATTATATATTTTCATTTCTTCGCTCCGGTATGGAGGCTAAGCTTCCAGTGCCTCTGGAATTGGGGAACGGAACATCTTAACATTAGGTTCTCTCTGCCTACTCTGCAGTGTGCGGGATACAGCGTGAAGGTAATTTAATATATTTTTATTTTCGATATTTTCACTGCATTGTTAAAAATATTACTCTTAACGTAGTGTTCAATCACTTCATAAATTACCTCCTTTGAATACAATATTGTAATATTCTATCCTAGTCAACATCATGTCATGGAAGTTACAATTCCTATTAGCATAATAATTGCCCCATCACTGTCCTTAACTGGCTTATCTAATTAATCGTCATTTTGAATAATTAACTACTAACAATTGAAGCGTGTTATAGTGTGTAGAATTTATAGAGAATTATTAATTTTGATACATACACAGGTTGACGCTCGCATAGCGGGGCCAGAGAGAACGGAGCACCAAACGTTACGGTCTCGTCCACTGTCATCAACCTCTTATATGCCCTGCGGGGGGTACTTAAGCTTTTAGCGTTATCTTTCTTCTGTGTCTGATACTGTGTTTTCGAAGGTTAACAGAGGTCTCTCCTTGCCTATCTTACCGCTCTCTTTTTCATCATAAATCTTTTTTACCACATATCGGAGCTGGGGCATAAAATAGCATCACACACACACACCTACTAATAACATACCGTAGTATAGTCGTAGACACAATATGTCAACGACCAACGCTATACAAGTATAGCTCATACTTTAATGTCGCTATAGCATTTCGCATAAGCCTCCGCCTATAACGTCAGCCTCCGCGACGTCACGCAACATTCAATGTTACATTACAGGTAATTTTTTTTTATAAGAAAATCGAACCTAACCTAAGTAATTTGTTATTTCTGTGTATTGCCATGCATATTTTGTTATTATTATTTATTTATTTATTTTAGTTTTTTTATTGATATAGTATTTATATCTCCATGCTGAGATGTTCTGACGTTCTTGTCACTGTCAACGTTCGTAAAAAACCAACTCGTGTGTAGATCTGAAGAGCTAGTTGTAGCTACCCTTGTAACTCGATAGAAACTCGATCTCACAAACTTTATAATAAAGTGTCAGGTAGGGCTGGCGGTCGAAAAAGGATACTCTTCCAGGGAAGTTTGTTGAGAGCTTGGTTATGTTCTGATTGTGTAAAGATTGTAATTATCAGATATTTTATGTTCATGCCGGAATTCAATACCGCACTTGATCTTGTTATTAGAGAGAAAAATAACCATTCTCCTCAGTCAAAATAGAATAATCTTGGCGTTTAGTTTAATGCTGTAACATTGTATTTCAACAGCATATACTTACAAATAAATTAATCTATAAATAATTATTATACGTTTTTTATGTTAACTAAACTTTAGTAAGAACTCGCAGTAAAATCTTATAGTCGCGTGACTCGTGAAAAAAGTACTTTGACAGTCGAGAAGTTGAAATAAAAAAGTCATCCATCCAGCTTCCAACTACCAGCGGTGGATACATAAAGAAAGTGCAGTTTCACAGTAAGTATGAAACCATCTCAGCGCAGTTCTATGACGGGGATTGTGGCTTCGATTATCACTTTAACATAACATGTTTTTTACTATTAACCTTCTGGTACAAAAAATATTTATTTAAAATAATTTAATACGTAATAAAAATTGTAAATAAATGAAAATAATTCCCCTCGTAAAAACGAATTATTAATTAGCTTAAATAGAAAATAAAATGTTTAAACACTAGATTCTCTTTATCTATTGCAAAATTTATTACACAATGAATACAAATATAATTAAACCCAGCATTCCACCGTTCAATAGAGCCAAGCGGTTCTGACATATCTGAAGTGCCATAGTCTTCATGCCGATGCCTCTACACGGGAGCGATCTAATCGATTGACCAGAGTGTTATTATCGTTTAGCGTATATAGGTTAATTATTATGTAATTATCTGTTACGTGGATATAATTGTTAGTTTTTAATTTATGAAGCCACTCGTGGTGCAGAGGTACAAAAGGTAAACGGTTCGATTTCTACTTGAAGTAATGTAATTACCTTAATTTTTCGATCTGTTAACAAGACAAGTCTTTTAAAATAGACGATAAATATGGTAAAAAGCGTGACGTTGGCTTATTCAAAAAAATAAATACACAGCTATTAAAAAATAAAATTGAAAATTTCTATCAAAAAGACGAAACAGCACTAGCCAAACGTGAAGTTTACTGAGAAACCTGACATAAAGTTGAGATTTAATCAGCATTCGAGATGTAGAAATAAAATGAGTAACTTTTGTCAAGGGGACAGGGACGGGCCAAAGTTTATAAGTCCTGACGCTTTTACGACTGGAACAAAATACGTCATTGTTAGCGAAATTACCTTCCCAAGTTTGCATTTAAACGACTCTACCATTGTTGAGCGTTGTCTAGAGCTTTGAGTCTATTTATAATACCTAATTAAGGAATATCATTATGGGCGTTGAAATTAAAGCGGTATTATTTTGTATTTTTTTTTGCCTCACAAGTGTATCCGGCGTGCATCTGAATGTCTGTAAACGTAATAGGTTATGGGCTCGATTTCCACTCGAAAAAATGAAATATTTATTATTTTCCTTGCTCTGGTACGAGCATAGGTAAAGCGCTGCCTTAAGTTTCGCCAATTAACACGCAATGCCAAAGTGTGGAAAGGAACATAGCCTTAAAAATCATGCAATTTAAAAATAAGTTCGTAATGAAAACGATATATAAAAAAGGTCGCAGAATTTAATTTAAAAAAGTCAGTTTCACGGCGTAATCCCGCACACAGCAGGATAGGCAGAAGGAACCTAAAGGAAACCTCCAACGAATTTTGAAGGTATTGAGTGTTGCGTGGCGAAACTCAACACCGCGCTTTGCCTGGACAATAGATCGAAAAAATTAAAATAAAACATTATATTTTATAATATAATATTTAATTTTCTCGAGCCACATAATTTCTTCATGGATCCGATCCACATAAAGTCGCGCTTACAGTCACATATTGGTGCTCCTGGTTCATGACTGACCTTACCTAATACAAAATGATACCTAGAATCATATCAATAATTATTTCATATATTGGTATAATAGAACACTGATATAGATTTTAGTGCCCGGAACAACCAACAAATATTTGTTTTACAGCAAATTGTGGATCAGTTTAGAAACTTTCGACACCTTGATCGTTGGAAAGTTTGGAAAACTGTGAGTTGTCACAACACAGGGCCGCATTGAACAACTTTGTTGGTGGTAATAACCGACGGACGTATTTTATATTACATTGCTTATTATTGATAATATAAAAAATATATTTTCTCAGCTTCACGCTGTATCACGGACACAGACAGGGTAGGCAGAGGGAACCTGGTTTTAAGACACTTCGTTTTCAACTTTCCGCCGATGAAATGAAAATATTAATAAATAATAATCCATCCCCAGAGTGGGGATCAAACTCACAACCGTCGCGTCACACCCCTGTGTCCATAATTGGCTTTTACCAATAATATAGATAAAGAGGCGGCCAGCAAAAAGCCCGGATATTGGAGGCAAAACAATTGACACTTGTAACAAACTATTCCTCGGTGTTGGAAGTAGAAATTTATGACTTTTGTTCACAGATAGTTCAGCGTCTAGATTTATGGTGAAATCGATCAGTTTTCAGGTGAGTTATGTGGTTTAGGGTGCTTATTTTTACTATAATGGCCTGTGTTAAGACTGAGAATATCTTCGTCTGCCCTTCCTCTTAGGTCAATTGAGGATATTAAAATTGCTCGATGGCTCTCTTAGTTTTTATGTTCTTGCAATATGTGAATAGGTGACATGTCCACCTACCACCTACCACGATTCCCTGAGACATTGCGTGCTAAAGTGTGTGGCACGCTTTGCCACGTTATAAAAGCGAGAATTACAAATATATTCAATATTTTAATTTCCTCGAGTGCGAAACGAATCTGTTGAAATCTTCAAATACATAAAATATATAATTCATAAGTTTGCAAAGAGTAAAAAAATCAAGAAATCTAATTACTTGAACACTGATAAAGCAATCGAATCTAGAGAGAAGTAGCGTTGCGAAATTAAACGCCACAAGCAAGCATTGGGACAAAGTGAATGCAAATCTGTATGGAACAGACCACTTCTCACATAGTGTATGAAAAAAGTGGAAAATTTATTCCGTATGATTTAATTAAAGTTTTGGTTTTTACATATATATAGAGGCGGGCCGGTGACACAAAGGTATGATTGTAAGTGCGACGGTTGTGAGGTCGATTCCCTCTCAGGGTAATGAAATATTTAATATTTTCATTTCTTTGCTCTTGTAACGAGCCAAAGCGCGGCGCAAAGCTCCGCCACTTAACATCCAATGCCTTGAAAATCCGGTGGAAAGCAAGGGACAGAAATAACTTGTAAAATATAGTGTTTTAGTACAAAATTTCCAGGCTCCCTCAGCCTACCCTGTCATATGCGGGATAGAGCGGGAAGCTAAAGAAAATTGTAACATGTAAACACTACAACCACAGGCTTAAAGAGAATAAAAATGTATTTGGAACGCGTCGCGCTAGAACAGTGACTGTATTGTGGATACGCTCTTCGCGGACTAACGTGCCGACAGAAACAGAACAAGAACATTTCTATGAAAATGAAAATAATTTGCGCGCCATTTTTAAGATTTCACTTGTTAAATTTTCGGCTTTTGCGAATAATTTGCGAGGCGCGCGCGATGGAATAAAAAAGATTCGCTCTTCTTTTATTTCCTGGTGGAGTTTTAGGAAATGTTTGCGAATATTTTTTTCGGTATATTTACAGTTTCTGTATCGTTCGTGTATTGAGATTGAAGTGATGGTGGTAGAATAAAACATATAAATATATATTCACCGCTTGTGAATAAGTTATTTTAACTTATTTTAAGTTATTAACTTATTCATTTCCTCGCTCGTCAAGTAAGACAAATTCCTGCGTTCAGTTCTGCAAACTCGAGTCGCAGTGACGCGAAAATTAGGCGAAAAATGGGGATGGAAGTTTTTTACCTTTATCTGTCTTGCTATGCCAGAAAAAATGTGAAGCTGTCATCTAAATAGTAATCATGTTATAATATTAAGAAAAAACAATAATAATATTTGTAGCTTGGAAAAATAGTTTTATTTTATCTTTAATGATCCTTCAATGTATCTTTTGAAGCATAATAATTCTAACATAACTACTACTTCCTCAAATCAAACATTTTCGGCTGTCTCTGAACGAGTAAAATAAATTATTCACTGACATCATTGATAAATTAAAAATATTATCTATATATATATAACTCAATATATGTTATTTTAAGCCACCGCTAGAATTAACTATAATTGATTTATTTTGTAAGAAGAAATATATTATTTCGTATAAGAAAATCCCTAATGAAAAGGAGATTTATATCCCATATTAGGCTAAAAAAATTTTTTTCTTTTCTAAAAGATGCGAATTTGACTCCAATTACGTAAAATTTTGTTAAATTTTTTTTTATCCTTATTCTAGAACACTTAGAAAATATTTAAACCACTTAAATCTTCCATACTTTATAAGCACACATAGTATAAGCATATATAAGTACATATGTAGGTACATACGTCATAAAGTAAGGCAGATTTACCGTACCGTACCGTACTTAGGGGCCGTGGCAGTAAATAGCCTTGAGTGTGGAAATTAAAACTACTGTTCATGATAGCCGATGCGTTACACATTGCGGGAAGGAGCGAAATTACTCGCAAGATATTGTAGGAAAATGGAAAGGAAAATCTAGAAACGTAGGCTAAGAGAAAAATTTCTCGAAACCTGTGCCAATTAGGCACTATTTTAAAGACCGGAAATTACTTTTGTGTATTTGTTTGTGGGTTTTATAGAAATACATGGAAAAAATCCTAAATTTAAAATAAAAACAGCACTGCTTTTTAGAAGAACAGAACAACATTTCTAGTAAACGGGAAATTTGGCATGTGTTTTTAATTTTTGTTATATATTATAATGTATATAGTAATATATTATACTTATAGCATGTTCACAATTTTATAGAAGGAGACCCAAACAATTTTAAGACAATTATATATTATTAAATGCAATACCTTTTGATTAACACGTACCTTTTTCTGATTAACAACACACAGACAGTTGTTGATTCGCTTCCCATTATGGGAAATGAATTATTTTAACGTAACATGATAAAGCGTGGCTTTGATTTTCGCTACTCTACAGATAATATCTCAAAATTGGGCGAAAAGTTGGGAACAGAGTGTGTTTACACTATCTTCCCTCTACCTGCCATACGGAAAAAAATATCTATAAATACAGGTCATTCTTGGCGCATAGACAAGGGTGTAAAACAGCGACAGCTTGGAAAGTAGGGAACGGAGTGTTTCAACACTAGGTTCCCTCTGTGTACCCTACTATGTAAGGGGTAACGCGTGAAGCGTAATAAAATAGAAAAATAACATTTCAGAGCATTAAAAAGTTAAAAATCTAAATTTCTATTAAACCTCCATAATAAAAATCTACACGAGCGAAATGAAAATGGTACACCACATTTAAAGTTGAATCTGTAAAACGCAAACAG